>JAQFVV010013807.1:0-71806 GCA_028023455.1 Epiperipatus broadwayi
TCTTAATAATAATTGTTTATATGCTGATATTTAATTTTACTTTAGATTTTTTAAATGTGTTAATTATCTTTTATTAAAATATCACACATAATTATATTAATAATTTGTCATTTAAACTTATTTATGTATTTGTATATTTGTTATGGTGCAATATTGTAATTGGCTTTATGCTGTAGTTTTGTATGGTAAATAAATGAATTGAATTGAATTAAATGAATTGAATTATTATTATTATTATTATTATTATTATTATTATTATTATTATTATTATTATTATTATTATTATTATTATTATTATTATTATTATTATTATTATTATTATTATTATTATTATTATTATTATTATTATTATTATTATTATTATTATTATTATTATTATTATTATTATTATTATTATTATTATTATTATTATTATTATTATTATTATTATTATTATTATTATTATTATTATTATTATTATTATTATTATTATTATTATGGATAAATGTAATTCCTGTTATTTATCTCTTCCTTTTGGTGGAAATTTTATAACTTGTCTGGGTTGTACTGGGAATGTTCATTATAAATGTAGTAGAGTAAGTGAAAAGACATTTAAAAATATGTCATATACAAATAAAGCATTATGGAGGTGTAAAAATTGTAGAGCAGGAACTAATTTAAATTTGACTTTAAATGATGGATCTAGTTCTGATTCCTTATCTAATTCTTTAGATAATAATTCTAGTCTTGAATTACTTCAGCAGATGAATGGAAAACTTGATATGCTGCCTGTTTTACAGAATAATATTGATTCCTTATCTCAATCTTTTGCTAAACTTACTTTAGAACTTGAATTAGTTCAAAATAATATAAAAATATTGATTAGAGAATTTAATGAAATGCAAGAAAAAGTAAAGTCACAAAATTCTTTGTTATGCAATTTGCAAAAAGAAATTTTTTATTTAAAGCAGCAAAGATTAGAAATCAATATTGAAATTGTTGGTGTTGAATATGCTAATGATGAAAATTTATTTAATATTGTTGAAAATATAGCTAAAAAATTAGAATTGTCAGACTTTAATAAAAATTATATTAATTCTATTTATATATTAAAATATGGAGGTAGTTTTAGGCCTGTAATAAAAGTTAATTTTGTTAGTAAAATGGTAAGAGATTTATTCTTGTTAGGAGGTAAAATAATAAATTATATCTATCTGATGTTTTGCCTATTGTTACAGCTGATAAGCGTATATATTTGAATGAAGATTTGTTGCCTGAAAATAGGAAATTATTTTGGAAAGTTCGTTCAGTGGCTAATGAAAATAAGTATAGGTTTGTTTGGATTAAAGATTGGAAAATTTGGTTGAGGAAAGATACTGGGGATAGGGCTATTAGGATTGGTTCTGAATCGGATTTGTCTAATTTATGACATGGATTATCTTTTAAAAATATTGTTACAGAAAAAGATAATTTGGCTATTGAAAATTTTAAGATTTTTTCATATAAATATTTGTAGTGTGAGTAAACACTTTGATGAGTTGTTAATTCTTTTACATTCACTTGATTATTCATTTGATATTATAATTTTGTCTGAGATCTGGATTAAGGAATGTGAAAAAGGACTGTATGAGTTAGAGGGATTTACATCAATTATTAATTCTAGAATTAATAATAGGTCAGGTGGAGTTTTAGTTCATTATAAATCAGTGCTTTGTGTGACTTCTATTGATGCAGTTTTTGATTCTTCTGAATGTCTTGTTTTAAATTTCATTTTAGGTTCAGACAAATTAAAACTTATTGCTCTGTATAGGTCTTGCAGTCATACAGTTGAAAGCTTTAGTGATGGACTTGGTGATTTGCTTACTAAATTAAAGGATAAATTCATTATTCTTGTTGGTGACTTGAACATTGATATATCTGATGAAATTTCTGTTGCTTCTCAACATTATTTAAATATGCTGTCACTTTTTGGATTTATTCAATGTTTATTTCATCATACACATCTTACATTTTCATCATCTTCACTTATTGATCATGTCTTTGCTAGATGTCCTGAAAATATTCTTTTGAAAACATCTTTTTTGAATTGGTGTCTTACGGATCACAGAGGAATTGTTTTTACTTTTAAAAAGAAATTTTCTCATAGTAAAAAGTGTTTTAAACTTTTATATCATGATCGTTTGTAATCCTTAATTACTAAATATGATTGGAATTTAATCTTTGAGTTGAATGATGTAAATTGTGCATTTTCATTCTTTGTTGACAAGATGAAGGAGTTTATAGATTATTGTTCTTTTATAAAATATATAAAGAAGAAAGATCTGAAGAGACATGATTGGATTACAAATGAGTTAACATCAAAAGTTAACAGAAAGAATAAATTGTACACGCTTTTCAAAAGGTTTTCTGCTAATGAAGAATTTAAAGTTCAGCTAAAGGTTCTTGATAAAGAAATAAAGAATGATATTGTCAAAGCTAAATTGATTTTCTATTCTACTCAAATTGATTCTTTAAAATCAATTAAATTAAGCAACTTTTGGACTGTTGTTAAAAAATTTATTTTTAAAGAAGGATTTTCACAAATTTCTAGACTAAAGATTAATGAAATATCTATTGATGTTTTAAATAATTCAAAACTAATAGCTGATCATTTCAATCAATATTTTGTACATAGTGTGGAAATGTTAATGAATAGTTTTGACAATAATTGCAGTTCTCATGTTTTTCAATATTAGAAATCTATCCTGAATTCTTTTGTTTTTAAAAAGATTGAAGATTGTGAAATTTTAGATTCTCTTTATAAAATGAGACATTAGAAATGTATTGGTTTGGATTGTATTTCTGTAAAAATATTAATTGAAAATGTTTCCATTCTTTTACCAATTTTATCTTTTTTATTTAATTCTTCTATTGATTCAGGTATATTTCCAGATTGTTTAAAATCTGCTGTTGTTACACCTATTTTTAAGAGTGGAGATAGGGAATGTTTGGAAAACTACAGGCCAATTTCTATTTTATCAACATTGTCTCAAATTTTGGAAATGTGTGTAAAAAAAACAGAATTGTTTTGTTTTTTCAAAAATATAATTTATTTTCAAACAATCAATTTGGGTTTTTTCCAGAAAGATCTACAGAACTGGATTTATCTGAACATGTTTCAGTCATCACTGAATCTTTAGAAAAAGGTTACAAAACTATAGGCATTTATTTAGATTTGCAGAAAGCATTTGACTGTGTTTCCACATGATATATTAATAATGAAGTTACACCATTGTGGCATAAGAAGTACTATTCTTGAATGGTTTAAATCTTATTTAAGTAATAGAAGCCAATTTGTGAAAATTAATAATTTTTTGTGTGATTCTGAAATAATTAGATATGGAGTTCCTCAAGGTTCAGTCCTGGGTCCATTGTTATTTACTGTTTATAATAATGATCTGCGTGGTCTTTCTCTTCATTCTAACATTTTTTGTTTTGCAGATGATATTGCATTGGTTACTTCAGCAGTTTCATATAGTTTACTTGAGAAACTTGTGAATGAATATTTATTTAAAATTACACAATGGATGAACAATAATAGATTACTGCTAAACATTAATAAATGTAATTACATAATGTATTCTCTTAAAAATATTCCAGCAAAAGACTTGTTACTTCAATTGCCTTATGTTAATAAAATGTCTTGTCAGAAAATTACTAGGACTTCAACAATTTCTTACCTTGGCTTGGTTTTGCATGAGTATTTACATTGGGATAAACATATTCTTTGGCTTCAAGTAAAATTAAGAAAACTTAATTTTCTTTTTTATAGATTAAGAGATTGTTTGAATCAATCTGTCCTATTAAGTATATATAAACAAATTTTCTTAAGCAGACTTTGTTATGGTATAACATTTTGGGCTGGCACTGCAGCATATTTTTTAAAGTCGTTGCAAACACTACAAAATTTTATGCTAAGAATTATTTTTTGTAAACCTTTGGATTTGCCAAGACTTGAATTATATAAGTGTGCTGGAGTTTTAACTATTAATCAATTATTTTTAGTGAATATTTTGTGTTATTATATTAAATACAAAGGAATGAATAAAAATAATTCTTCAACAATAATGGTGATTACATCAAGTGATTTTGATTTATTATTTGAACTAGCATACTTTAAAACTCATTGTCGATATCAGAAATGTTATCTTGGTCCAAGATTTTACAATATTTTTATAAGGAACTTTGAATTTAATGTTAATGACCTATCAAGAAACACTGTGAGAAAATTTATTATGGACTGGATTATAATTGATGATAATGAAAAACTTTTTATTTCTATTTAATTATTTTATTATATATTGTTTTTTTTATTTTATTTGCACATGTACTTTGTTTGGTTAAGCTCCATGCATGGTTTTTTATCACAAGGAGCTATGTTTATTAAAATTAAATTAAATTATTATTATTATTATTATCATCATCATCATCATTATCATCCTCATAATTCTTATCATCATCATCATCATCATCATTATTATTATTATTGTTATATTATTATTATTACTATTATTATTATTATTATCATTATTATTATTATTACTACTACTACTACTACTACTACTATCAGGAACGCTTATTTTTAAATTGAAAGCCCTTCAATTTAATTCACTTATGCATTTTTCATTTGAATATATAAATAATAATTCCAAAAATACGTTTCAATAATTAAATTAATTAAATTGACAGCAAATATGATTTTATCTTTTTTTTTTAACAATCACATTTTTAAATGAATAATTAAATTGATGTTCATTTAAAAACTAAAAATTAAAGCAATTTTTTGCTGACTGATAATTTTTTAAAAAAATAATCTAAGTTTATGAATAATTAATCATTCAACAATAATTTTCTTGCAAAGTAATCATTTTGTAAAATTTCAAAGATTAAAAAAAAATTTACCAATAGTTTTGCATTTTATTATTAACATTATTTACCTTTATTGTATTTTTAATTGTTTTTATTAAGAATTTTATTGAAGATTTGTGATTATAAAATTTTTAATAATAATATTTGCATTCACTCAAAATTAAACAAAACAATTGAAATCGAAGTCAATTACTTTTTATTATTCTAGTTGCATGTAATGAATTAGATAATATATATATATATATATATATATATATATTAAACTTGGAGTGACCTTCATCCTGCAGTGGATTGATAATGGTTGATGATATATATATATATATATATATTAAAAGGTGTGAAGGTTGCCTTGACAGCAGTTAGAAATATTGGTTGCTATATTTACTGTGAATGTTTAGGTGGTTACTGGTTGGAATATATATATATATATATATATATATATATATATATATATATATATATATATATATATATATATATATATATATATATATATATATATATATATATATGCAACTAAAGGTTAAAATAATCTATTCAAACAGATATCCTTTGTTTTTGTTTTTTAATTTGTAAAAAATTACTAATTAAAAATAATAACGTGACACTGTCGTTAGCATATGAATTGTCATGTTTACAATCTAAGATTGGAATCCGGATTAGGTTAATATAAGTTCATTGGATAATATTAATGAAAGAAATCAGAGACCAGGTTTATTCGTCTCTATCTGGGGTAGTCAATCTGAAATTTATATCATGGAATCAAGAGATAATTACTAATATCCTGTGGAAAAACAAATAAACCAAATTCCAGGAGAGAAGCATCACTAATGATATATTGATAGTTATAGCATTAGTTTATATTTTTAATGATTCACTTTGCTTTCTGACATAGTGGATCTTTTTAATCAGGATGCATTGTTAATATGAGATTCCATTTTGTTATTATACATACATATTTCACATGATATTCTTATCTCAGATCAACTTTCATTTTAACTCAATCATCTTGCAATTATCCATCAACTTTGAAGTATATGTGGTGAAAGGAGTTAGTTTATCTTTTAATTAGGTCGATAGTTTATCAGGATAGAGAGAAGTAATTCAGAAAAGTTATGAATTGATTTGTATACATACTTGCTTTCAGCATTATACTTAATTGTTACACAACATTATTACACACACACACACACACACACACACACACATATATATATATATATATATATATATATATATATATATATATATATATATATTGTAATATATATATTGTACCCTCACTTTTAGGAAATATGTAATTATAATAAATGAATCTAGCTGAGATAAATAATTATGTTCATCTAAAATGCATCTAAATCAACAATAACTATATTCTTTAATAATATCAACTATCAAATTAGCTTAACTAATAAATAATAATATAATTCTGTATTATAAAATTAAATAAATGACTATTTAATCAAATCATGAGACTATGAAGTGAATTTACAAATGGCAAAGCAAATACATTAAGACAACATCCCACTGGATATCACCAATGGCATAAGAATACTATCCCTACTCTTATTACTTAAATACTACATTTATAGTAATCTTACGTCTTTAATCAAAATTAATTAAGTAAATGACTCTTAATAAATTAATCTAAATATTTTCATAAAATTGATTTAGCTCAAATTATCTCAGGTTCTTTTAAATTACTTCTAAATTAAGTATAACTCTTGTAATCAAATATGATAAGGGATTTAATATCATTCCTAACTACAATTAAATAATAATAATAATAATAATAACAATACTACTCATTCTAATCTTTAATCTATAATTTAATCTTATATCTTTTCTACTAGTAACATTACTTATGTATAACAAATAATAACAATGTCATATAATATTATAATCTGAGAATATGTGGCAATCATTATTAATATAATTTAATGTATATCTTTGGTAATTCTTTTCAGACCATTAGAATAATGTAATAAGTAAAACTTCTTAAATAAAATATATCAACAAAAGACATTATAATTCTTAAATAAAAATCTTATTTGTGATGTGCAAATATTATGTCTTTATTATAATTATCTGTGATTATGCAATTGTGATGTGAAGAAATTGAGTCGACACCAAGATTTATAACAAAACTTAACAAATATATTAATACACTTTAACAATAAATTATATACAGTATGTACAATATGCATGCACTTTGTCTTACTCTCTTTTAGTTAATTTTACAAAAAAAATGAATTACATAAAATATTAAATACAAAAAGTTTACTTTATCAAATTCTTATTACTGAAATATTACCATAATATCTTTATGGCCTCCATTAATTTTAAAAATTATTATATTACAAAAGTGTTGTTTAAATTATTAATTCACTTTGAATTTATCTTTTATTATTTAGTTTTTAAAAACACTTTTATTATATCTTATGATTATTCTTAACTTACTCATAGTGTAAATAATATTAATAATATACTCATTAATTTAAATGCTTATTATTCCTCAATATGATGTCAAATAAATGTAAACATTGATGTGTATTATTGTAAAATAATAATAATAATAATATAAAATTATGATCACTTGCATTCTTCAAATATGATTTATATTTTTACTTGTAAAAATATGCATTAATATTGAATTTCGTTAAAATTTAATGATTAAATAATATTTTTTTATAAAACATATTTAATTTATTATTTATTTATTTGTAATAAATAATAATGAGTCCCAAACATAAAAAAGTTTATGATTCTTTACTAGCGAGTTACCATCTTGTATTCTTTACCTTCAATCATCTTTACTTTTAAACAATATAACCCATCTTATCTTTCTAACAACAATTTTGTATTTTAAACTTATTCATCATTTCATATTTTAAAATACTAGCCTTTACAATACTATTTAAGCAATATTGATAGTAAATACACATAAGTATATGGAATAAATCAGATTTTAATTTAATAGCACTTCTATTAAATAACCATCATGGTTACAGTATATTATAAATAAGGTATGACTATTTTAGTTCATCACCTTTACCAATAAACATAATGTCCAAGCTATCTATTCAGCTCTATGGAACATTACAACTTCAACATACAGAAAATAACACTACCATGAACAATTACAAGTTATTAAGCTAAGTTATCTATACTTGCACAATAATCACTATCATCTATACTTATTCCAATATAAATAAATCTTACCTAAAAATATTATCTTAGTTCTATTTAACTTATTACCAAGCTTACATCGCTAAAATCTATTCTTACATTCTTATAATAATAAATCAATTCATGTCTGAAATAACTATCTAACCAATCGATAAGAAAATATTATTTTATTCATTAGTAAATTTACACCTAAATACAATCAATATCGATATTCCGGTTTATTATTTTGATCACTTAAAATAAACATCAAATTCCGTTATAATAGAATCATATACTTATATTTCCCTTATATTAAAATGTACTTATAATATTATTAAAAGTATGCATATTTTATAACATGAATAAACGAATTAAAACTATGTGTACATATTGTGTTTTTCATAATCATTTCATACATTCACACTAAGATATACACTAAATCAATACATAGTAAAATGATCAATACTTTCATAATTGTTACCATCAATAATATGTATTCCTTGTCGATTATTCCATTAATATCTCTGTATCACGAACTAAATAAAACATTATTTAAATATCACTCATTCCATATCATACTTTAAAATATTTTTTTTTTTTTTTTAAAATTATTTAAAAATTTTTTATTTTATTTTATAATAACTAATTTCTATGTTAGTAAATAATTTAGTGTTTTTCTGTTCCTACATTTTCCTACTTTTAAATATTATGAAAAGTTAGTAAAAATAAAATTTAAAGGTTCATATTTACACAACTTATGGAAAATGTCCTTTTCATACTGCAGCATTTGTTGACAAAAACATCTTCCTTTAACACAAACAAAATTACACATGCTCTGATAATTTCCCCTTTATGACATGTCCGATGATTCTTTTAAGAATAAAGAAAACAAACAACAGTAAGTCGACTTGTGAAATCTCCTATTGCCATACAATTAGTTCAGGTTCTTCTTTTATTTCTGACAGTAATTATTAAATGCATTTTTTAACCTTTTATTACGACATATCTTTTCTAAAAAACTTCACTTCTTTCAGTTAAATTTCCTATGGGTCAAGTTATTAAGTACAACACAACGTTTGATAGTACGTATTCTTGTAGTTTTAAATATTCTTATAAATATTTTTCAGAATATATTTTGTATGTCCTGCATACAATACACTATTATTTTAAAGACTTTCCAATATAATATTAATTATTATACTAATAATAATTTTTTTAAATTTTTTTAAAACTTATATTTTTCAAAATTTAACGTCTTAAATAATGGTTATTTCACATCAACAATTTTTTTTTAAAAAAAACCTATTCTATTTTAAAATAGCTTTCAGAATAAAAATTTCATATTTTCCTCTCCCTCTCTGAAAAGCATATCTTTTCCGCAAAGTTCTGTGTATTAAAATTGACTATTATGTCAGCATGAATGCTTAACATAGGCAAAATTATGTGTCTAGCAAAACAATAATAATTTGATATTTTCCTACATGAATTTAAGTTCACTGATGGTTCCTCCATGTCTAAGTTGATGATAAATTGAATAAAAATAGATCAGCTAGCAGTAAATATTTATTTTTTTAGCCACTCATTTCCATATGACGATCTTATAAAAAATTACTGTACTTTTAGAATTGTAAAAAAAAGAAGATAAAATTGACTATTAAGCTATTAATTAATTTACCAAGGTTGTAGAAACCTTGATGATGGTATCATGGTAAAATAGGATAACAGTGACCCTGGAATTCCTGCACAGCTCTTTTATAGCTATCCAAAATACATGTTTTCATTGGTCAATTTCAACAACGCTTGCTTCACAATCCTTGGAATCCAATGCCAGGTTAAATTTAAAACTAATAATAATTTATTAAATATTTATTTTTTATTATATTATTCAATTCTTGATTAATTTTCACATTTTATTTACACTGATTAACTACTTCAAAATAACTTTTAAAAATCATATTTTAATATTTATCACCATTTCTCCCTTTATTTTAAACAAAACGTATTTATTTTCAACAAAAAAACACATAAATCTAATTTCATCTATTAAATCTATTTTTAAAACTTAATCTAATATTTATAACAGATAATATTTTATTTTCAAACACAGGTGTGTGTCACGTGATTTATAAAACTAAATGAGATGCTAGTAATTTAAATGAAACAATAAATATTTTAATTTATAAAATATTACGTAAGTCAATATGATAGTACAATTTTAAAATAATTATTTTAATATTATAAAATCGAATATGCACTTTTCTTTCAACATTATTACCTCTAATTAAATAATTTAACATATAACCCATTAAATATAATTATTATTATTAAATAATCTATTTGTTTACCTTTAAAGTATTACTTTTACAATTTACCTTAATAATTTATTTATAATACTTATTAAATCAATATTTATCCTAGCCAGTTCTCCCAATCATACAATCTTATAATGATTTTTATCTAACTATTTTCTTATAAATACCAACACAATATTATACATCACTTATTTTACTTGCCTTAACTAAATTATTCAAACATTATTAACACATAGCATATATCATCCCTTACTTAACTTTAAAATTTAAAATTTTTCAGTATATTGGTAGAAAAAATCTATTTTAACCTAAACAAAAGGGTACAATATATATATATATGCATGTATACGAAAGTAAACGTATATGTATATTACCTATGTATATATGTATACAAGATTTTCTATCAATAATGTTGATTTAAACAGGTAGTACTGTACATTACTAAGCCAGTTTATATAATTGCATTATAATTTGATGGAACAACATAATGAATCTGCAAATATTCTGTTAGGTTTTGTTTTCTACATATGTATTATTGTTTTTCTTTCATTTTTTTGTTGAAGGTTTAAAGTCTTCTTATGATTGAGGATGTTGTATAGTTTTCGATTGTCCGTAAACATTTGTGTGTCTTCTCTCTCTCTCTCTCTCTATATATATATATATATGTCATATTATTATTACTATTTGCCGGATATTCCGTGTAGTGAAAAAGCTAAATGCTGACGTTTCAGTACAATATCAAGTACCTTCCTCAGAGCGTCCTCTTTATATATATATACTGAACTTTAATGTACTTAAAAGATTGAATCCTCCATTAAAATTTGAAGATTTGCTATTTTAATATAAACTGAGCACTCATTATTGAAATGGTATTTATTGACTGGCATGTCGTTTCACATATTATGTTACATAGTAAGGTTTATCCTAGGTTTAAACTCATCCAAGTCCATGTATATCCATGTGTATTAATATATGAATATGTATATTGTATATTTGAAATTAAATGTGCATCTGCATAGGCATTGTTATATATATATATATATATATATATATATATATATATATATATATATATATATATATATATATATATATGTGTGTGTGTGTGTGTTCGTGTGTGTGTGTGTAAGGGAGAGAGCTGTATTGCAAAATTGTTTGTTAGCATTACAACCAAATTATTAGTTATAAATATTTAATTATAAATTTATTCATTATTTAGCCAAAGACTCACACATAATTTCAATTCTAGAGGTGACTAGATTACATATATAACAGAATGTTAACACAACTTATGTCTGTTTTAAAAGACTGCCTGTTTCTTGGAAAATATCATGGCACATGCAACTGGTTTAATTTGTGTGGGGACCAAGAACAGATTTTAAAATAAGTCTAAAATATGTTTTAGGACAAAGCAAAATCACTCAACCTTCCTATTTTACTATTCATTAAATTTTGGTTTTGTCTTTTCTAAAATCTTAATGCTGAAATTTAAAACTAATAAAACTATGCTAAATTTAAAAAAATAAAAACTTAAAACTGTAAACACATTATTTTGTGGGGGAGGGGGATTGAAGAGTTAATATAAAAAAAAAAAAACAAATTTTAGCACTGAAATTTCACTCTTAATAAATGAAACACTTGCTGATGAGAGCTACACCCATCTTAAAAACGAAAATAAGTGGCTAGAAAAACACCACCTTTGCTGTTCAATACCAACAGACTTCCAAGAAGACATTGGAGAACAGCCTACCTAGGAAAGTAACAGTGCCACTATATGTTGGATGACTCAGCTTGAAGAAGATTGGTAATATTTCTTCCAGCAGAGCTCTTTAAAAATAAATCTAAAATTAAATTACTCTTAAAGTTTCTCAAGCTAGCTATATTATTGAATGTTCATAAATTGTAACCTCTAAATGTTTTCTTAATAAATTAAACTGAACTATGTAATATAAATTTAAAGTAACTTTTAAATTAATAATAATAATAACTGTAACAATCTTGCCTACTAAATGAATAATCATAATTTAATAATTCTCCTAAACTTAATAACAATCCAGTTATTATATCTATATGCTTTTTTAATTTGCAGTCATGCCTATTCTATTTTATTTGTTTATTTCATTGATATTTATGATATACCATAATTCAAAACCAAGATTAATCATATTAGTAATTTTAGAGAGATAATTAGAAGCTCTTTTTTAATTGATTTATCCTGCTTTTTTAGCAAACATAAATCTCCATTTTGAAATCCATTCTTATATATGTATATTTAATTAAGCTACTATGTCTTAGCTTATTGTAAAATTTTGCATGTTAATAAATATGTATAGTTAATAATCACAAGAATGATATTATAAAAGCATATTATTAATAAATAAGTTAAACCCTAAATATACTTTACTCCTCCTTAGTTTGATATACAAGCTATTCTGATTTAGTTTAATCTAGATTACTTTAATGAAATCATTCTTAGCATATTTTAAGTATTATAATTAGGGAACAAGAGAACAAAACTAAAGTATTTAGGGCATTAATTTAATTGTAGTATTAATATTATTTTAGTAAGCATTACAAATGTGTTCTTACAAAGCACACACATGAAATACATCTTTGCTATGTTTCTTTATAGATGTGCTTATGATAAAATGCCATCCCATTATTTTAGTTAAGACAACCTCCCTAGAACTGAAACATGATGTCCAGAGACAAATTTGTAAAATTGCTCTGATCTCCTGAACTAAGGTTCATATTATGATAGCAATTTGTATGGTCTGGTGCTAAATTCTGTGACTAATTACACATTCATTCTGCAATTCTTATTTAGATAATGTATCACTTTAGTATATGAAGCTTTACTACACCCATCCATACATCTCTTCATATTGTTATTCAGTTTAGCATAGATCTGAACAGAAGATCTACTTTATTTAAGAAACTGCATAAGGAGCATATTATTGTTTGTATGTATACACTAGTCAAGATAAATTAGATTTATCTTTGTCATTCTTGTAATATTTGATTCCTATTGCAAACCTAGAATAGTTGGCATACCATATTCAGGCATAATTGTGAATCACATATATTAATTTTAATTGTAATAAATTTAAATGTTAATTGTTTAAAGTGCATTCTAAAAGATGGCCATGTGTTAACTCCACTCATCATTATATTACACCTGTGAGGATAAAATCCCAATGCATTTTTGTTTTGTAATAATTAACTTATAATTTAATAATTAAAGATATTAAACTTGTAATAGTGTTTACTGTCCATCCCAAATGTTATCCAAATCTATTCTGTTTTAGTATTAATTATTAATATATGCATTATCTCAGTAAGCCATGTGTGTGTGTTTATCACTTAATTGTTAATTTATTGGTAATTCCCTTATTCTCATATTTCATCATGATTTACTGTGGCTTGCAAATTAATTGAGACTGAGTGTAAGCTCATATGTGCCATCCATAGGGTAGTAAATCACAGAGCATTGTTGAAGGAACTAATTTGAGGTTTCAAACCCTCATCTAGATCAGCTTTGGAATAATTTGCCAAAAGTCTGGATTTTGTTGCATGAACATGCAAATATGTCCATTACATTATATATCTGTATGGAAAATGATTATCTGGACCAACTAATTAATTTTGGTTTAGCAAGAAACACATATACATGAGACCATTTATTTTTTTCACATGTATGTGATCATGTGTATTGGTTATATGAAATGATGTGGATAGCTGTATAGAGCTTGAAATTTTGAGTTCAAATACCTTATATATATAGAACATATTTTGCGGGTTCATCCATGTTAAAAGTTTTTAATATGGATGAACCTGCAAAATATGTTTTTTATATATTTAACCTGTGCAAATCTTCGTTTTAACATATATATATATATATATATATATATATATATATATATATATATCATTATCAAACATTATCAATCCACTGCAGGATGAAGGTCTCTCCAAGTTTAATCCATCTTCTCCGATTTTTAGCTTCTCTTCTCCACATCATCCCTGCCCACTTTCTTATTTCATCCATCCATCTCATGTGTGGTCTCTTTGTGGGTCTTTTACATTCTCTTGGAATCCAGTTTAAAATTTCAATTGTCCATCTATTATAATCTTTTCTAGCAATATGTCCACCCCAACTCCAATCTTTTAATTTTTTCAATGAGGTCAGTAACAACTGTTTGTTCTCTTACCCATACATTGCGTTTTCAATCTCTTCTTGTTACTCCCAACATACATCTCTCCATACATCTTTGAGTGGTCTGAAATCTCTGTATTGCTCGTCTATTGAGTGTCCAAGTCTCAGATCCATAAGTAAGAACTGGTAAAACACATTTGTTAAAAACCTTCCTTTTCAAACACATAGGCATATTTCCTTTTAGTATCAAGTTATTTCTACCAAAAGCACTCCAACCAAGTTTAATTCTATGATTAATTTCCTCCATTGTTTCCATATATATTAATAATCTGACCAAGGTATTTGTAACTGTTAGCTTCTTCTAATTCATCATAATCAATCTTTATTTTCACATTTTGAGCAAATCGATTAAACATTACTTTAGTCTTTTTAACATTTATCTTTAGTCCTACTTTCCTACTTTCATATGATAACTCCTGCAACAAGTCCTGCAGCTCTGAAGCATTATTTGCAAAAACAACTACATCATCTGCGAAATCTAAATGACTTAAATAATCTCCATTCACTTTCACTCCTTTAGTTTCCCATTTTAATCCACAAAATACTTCTTGCAGCACTGCTGTAAAAGGTTTTGGAGATATTGAGTCACCTTGTCTTACACCTTTCTCAATGTTGACTTTCCAAGTATCATTATGTAATCTAATTGTTGATGTTGCATTTTTATAAATATTCTTTAAAATATGACAATATCCTGGATCTATACCTTGATGATCCAATGCTTTAATCACTGAAGAAATGTGTATAGAATCGAATGCCTTTTCATAATCTACAAATCCAAAACATAATGACAACTCATATTCATTTGTCCTTTCTATAACTTTTCTCAGTACCTGAATATGATCTACTGTAATAAAACCACTTTTAAATCTAGCTTGTTCTCTTGGTTGGTGAAAATCCAATGTTCTCAGTAGACGAGTTGTAATTATCTTGGTAAAAATTTTATATAAAACTTATAAAAGGCTGATAGGTCTGTAATTTCTAATATCTTCTTTATCACCTTTTTTAAATATTAATATTTTTACCGCATTCTTCCAATCATCCAGTACATCTTTATCATTTAGACATTTAGCATATAACTTTGCTAATTTTTTTTCTGTTTCTTCACCTGCTTCTTTTAATATATCAATTATAATTCCATCATTACCTGGAGCCTTTCTTTTCTTCATACATTTAACTGCATTTCTCACTTCTTCATTTAAAATTCTGGGCAATTCGGAAGATGTAATAGATATAGGAGGTACTTGTTCTTTATTACTATATAATTCTTGATAATAATTTTCTATCAATTTCATTATGTCATCTCTCTTTTTAGTAATAATTCCATCTTTTTTTCTTATTGCAGATATAAATTTCCTACCAATACCAAAATGTTGTTTTACATTTTTAAGACTTTTATTTTTTTCTACAGCTTTTCTTGCTAGTTCACAGTTATACTTTCTTATATCATTTTCAACTCTTTTCCACACCATTTTACAAAATTCGAGATATTCAATTCTTTTTAATGCATCATTTTTGTATATCTTCATATTTCTTCTTTTCTTCATAAATTGTCTAGTCTCAGTAGAAATTTTATTGGTCAATTGCTGCTTCTTTCTACCAGCTATCTTTGTAGCAGTTTTTAAAAGTGTATCAGTTATTTTCATATTAATTTCATTCAAATCTGAATCATGTTCAAATATATATATATATATTATAATGATCCAAACGAAGTGGGAGATCGCATCACACTGCACCGCACTACCAAAGGGCACCATCTAGGCATTTGAGCCTAGAAAAATTTATAAAGTAGGCAGATACACGCTGTTAGGATTCCACTTTATTTACATATTTAGATCGTTAGCCCATTGTCACTAGCTCAGCGGAGACGCCGAGATAAAAATCTATAAATTTTATATCTTAAATATAAAAGAATAAAATAATAAAAGCCAATGCCAGAAATTAACACAGAAAAATATTTATTTACGCACATATAAAATCATTCTAAACCCGAGGAATAAGTTTAAGATTTAGATTTTTATCTTAGTTTTTAATTTTACATTTAAAATAGCTTGCTATAATGTTTAATATTTTATTTAGAGGGTCGAGTATGAATGGACTACATAGGTCTGCATTTGAAAGGAAAATATTCTTCCCTGATTTAACCCTAGGCAACAAATTTCGCAATCAACTGGCGCCAATCCATCTGATACATTCATGTATTCAATGTAGCATGATACGACAACACAAAATACTATATTGTCAGGAATGTACATCTGAACAATAAGTAGAAATAGAGAAGACATTGACTCTCCACCAACAGGAATGTGATATCTGTGGGCAAGTAGATCAATAAACTAAAAACTCCATAGGAATGGACTGTGGTCTTCCGCCAACTTACAAACCCATCCATAGGCAAACAGAGGGTGTGTGGCGTATATCTATAATCATGCCTGTAGCGGATCTCATACTACATTTACTAATTACACAAATATATCCCATCCATTGAACCAAATCAACTACGAAATGAATAACCTAAGATTACCCTCCCTTAACCCTTTTCCCGCGTCCAATGAGGCTCCTCGTCGACATCTGAAATCACTCTAACTCAGCTCGTTTTCATACAAAAATTTTCGTTAAAGACATATTGAATTCGTTTTTAAAAGCTCTGTACGATGGTGACATCTTCCGATTTATTTTACAAGTAAAAAATAGAAAAAAAACGCATTTAAACCTAAACAAAGAAGGAACATTATTTGTGATTGGTTCTTAGCATGCTCTCAGCCGAAAAAGACATTCTGATTGGCTGGAAAGAACAAAGAAACTGCCTGATCAAAGAAAATAAAGAAAAACGCTGAGATTTTCATTTCGAATATGATTTTAATTATTATAAAAGAATATTTTGAGAAATTAAAAATTATTTTCAGAGAGAATAATAAAAAAACAAAATTATTTTCGAAAAATATCGAAGATTTAAGTAAAAATATTGAAGATGTAGTAAAAAGAAATATTTACTTTTCTATAACGTAAAAGTCGATCTTTTTGTTTACATTATAACTTTTATGTTGCCGATAATGAATATTTTAGAATAAATAAACAGCAATTTATTTTTGAAAGAACTTTCGTTTCTTTTCATAACCTGAAAAATTAATTATATACTTTTTATAAATGTTTCTGAGTTGAATTTAATATTATAGGCGAATATGTTTTAACAATAGGCTTTGTCTTCAATTTGTGAGTTGGCCAATTAAAAGATTTGATTTTTATCTGATACAACCAATGATAAAATTAGCGGTTAAAAGGTTAATACAACTTTACAAAACTATATAGCCATTCGCGCCCGACTTAATTTTAACATTTCTATACGTTCGCACAGATTTATTTAAAAATGTTGGGTATAGATCGATTACACAGATTCCACGGTCAAAAACATTTCAAATAAACATAAACGATCAAAATACAAAATTATTGATACCGACAATCGCAGAGGGAAACTTATAAGTAACCCAATAGTATTCACCATAAGATACTTGCGTTGTCACCAATAACTTAAAAGACATCCGAATAAATACATTTTAGATACTCACTGTAAGGTACCATTATTTATCGAATGTCTATATATTTTGATCAAATATGAAAACCAAAATCCAATTAACCGCAAAAGAATCCATGCAAGCGTCTATAGACAACTTAAATGTAATGCATTTAATAATTTCTACAATAAAATATTACTACACATAAAAAATATTAAAAGGGAAATGATTCTTTTAACAATCGGGAAAGATATAAAATTAACCATTATTAATTTGATTTAAAACTTACAAAAAGTCAGATAAGAGTCCATTTTAAATAAGTCGGCTTGTTTATTAATTTGTTCAACTTGACGAAAGTTCTTGATTGATTTTAAGAATTGTTCCTTTTTATAAAATTTAAATTTACTTAGCAATCTTTAAAGTTCTTAATTAAGGTTATGATTTTAACAATTGTTCAGTTCTATTGCTTATGGTAGAAAAGTCCCTGTTCCCGTTGGCAATTCCCACGCAGACTTTCCTGGAAGACCGGTCTGATGTTTTGGAGGTGGCAGTTGCTGGTTCTGTCCTGGTATCATTCATTTCATTTCAGAGATAAGTGGGAGAGAACGATAAAGTGCGTCTTTATCGCTCGTCTCCCCAACCAAGTTGAAAAAAGCTCTTTGAACTCAATATTTCTTTCTTTTTATATCATCCACAAGGATTCACTGAACAAAACGTCACTAATCTGTTTTTTCGTTATGGTCCGGGCCAAGGCTTAGTGCTTCCATTTGTCAAGCTAAAATCTCTTTCTTCTCTTATCTAACTTTCCATCTGACTTTTTAATTAAACAGCTTTTAGATAATTAATAAACAACCATTTCCCTTTATAGATTACAGGAATTAATTAATACCTGTTTTTATTTTAACTTACGTTATTTTTTTTATTAAAATATTTTTATATTTCAATCTTGTATTTTTTTTATTAAAAAAAAATACATTCAAATACTTTTTTTTTTTTGTTTATGAAAAAAATATTTTTAAAGTTTGACATCTGTGCGAATGTATACACGTTTAACAATGTTTTAATTTTAGCATTTAGTTTTTTCCTTTTATTTGCGAACTTTTAAGTTTTATTTTAAATTATTGTAACAACATATTTATATATCGTTACATATCAGTAAACTTCCTCAAAAAACAAAAAACATTAAAAAAAAAAAAGACTTTACTTAGTGTTAGTAATTACGTTATAAAAATTTGTTATATATGAAATTTCAAAAGGACAAAACTTTTTTTTTTAAAAAAAGACAAAACAGTAATTACAAATATAATGATAAAAAAAAGTTGACTGATGATTCCTTACTACCAGCTAAATTTCTGCCCCCTCCCTTCCCAGTTTCATTTCTTCTACCTTTAACTATTACTTAGGCAAGTTGAACGATTAGATTTTAATTTAACAAGACTTTTTTTTAAAAAAAAAATTATGATTTATAATTATTATTACGTTTTATTTATTAGTTTTTATTCCTTGAATTTATCTTTACATATGCGCAATTTTTCTTACTGGCAGCACTTTTTACACAAAATTCATAACTTTATATAATACAAACAATATATTCTGATTTCAGAAAAAATATTACGGGCTTCATTTATTTTTAACATTCTCAGGGCACTCGTGTTTATTCAAGATAGGAAATTTCAGCATCCATTCCCCTTCTCAGGGTCAATCTCTGAGGTAAGGCCCCATGTTGGGCGCCAATTATAACGATCCAAACGAAGTGGGAGATCGCATCGCACCGCACCGCACTACCAAAGGGCGCCATCTAGGCATTTGAGCCTAGAAAAATTTATAAAGTAGGCAGATACTCGCTGTTAGGATTCCACTTTATTTACATATTTAGATCGTTAGCCCATTGTCACTAGCTCAGCGGAGACGCCGAGATAAAAATCTATAAATTTTATATCTTAAATATAAAAGAATAAAATAATAAAAGCCAATGCCAGAAATTAACACAGAAAAATATTTATTTACGCACATATAAAATCATTCTAAACCCGAGGAATAAGTTTAACATTTAGATTTTTATCTTAGTTTTTAATTTTACATTTAAAAGAGCTTGCTATAATGTTTAATATTTTATTTAGAGGGTCGAGTATGAATGGACTACATAGGTCTGCATTTGAAAGGAAAATATTCTTCCCTGATTTAACCCTAGGCAACAAATTTCGCAATCAACTGGCGCCAATCCATCTGATACATTCATGTATTCAATGTAGCATGATACGACAACACAAAATACTATATTGTCAGGAATGTACATCTGAACAATAAGTAGAAATAGAGAAGACATTGACTCTCCACCAACAGGAATGTGATATCTGTGGGCAAGTAGATCAATAAACTAAAAACTCCATAGGAATGGACTGCGGTCTTCCGCCGACTTACAAACCCATCCATAGGCAAACAGAGGGTGTGTGGCGTATATCTATAATCATGCCTGTAGCGGATCTCATACTACATTTACTAATTACACAAATATATCCCATCCATTGAACCAATTCAACTACGAAATGAATAACCTAAGATTACCCTCCCTTAATACAACTTTACAAAACTATATAGCCATTCGTGCCCGACTTAATTTTAACATTTCTATACGTTCGCACAGATTTATTTAAAAATGTTGGGTATAGATCGATTACACAGATTCCACGGTCAAAAACATTTCAAATAAACATAAACGATCAAAATACAAAATTATTGATACCGACAATCGTAGAGGGAAACTTATAAGTAACCCAATAGTATTCACCATAAGATACTTGCGTTGTCACCAATAACTTAAAAGACATCCGAATAAATACATTTTAGATACTCACCATAAGGTATCATTATTTATCGAATGTCTATATATTTTGATCAAATATGAAAACCAAAATCCAATTAACCGCAAATGAATCCATGCAAGCGTCTATAGACAACTTAAATGTAATGCATTTAATAATTTCTACAATAAAATATTACTACACATAAAAAATATTAAAAGGGAAATGATTCTTTTAACAATCGGGAAAGATATAAAATTAACCATTATTAATTTGATTTAAAACTTACAAAAAGTCAGATAAGAGTCCATTTTAAATAAGTCGGCTTGTTTATTAATTTGTTCAACTTGTCGAAAGTTCTTGATTGATTTTAAGAATTGTTCCTTTTTATAAAATTTAAATTTACTTAGCAATCTTTAAAGTTCTTAATTAAGGTTACGATTTTAACAATTGTTCAGTTCTATTGCTTACGGTAGAAAAGTCCCTGTTCCCATTGGCAATTCCCACGCAGACTTTTCTGGAAGACCGGTCTGATGTTTTGGAGGTGGCAGTTGCTGGTTCTGTCCTGGTATCATTCATTTCATTTCAGAGATAAGTGGGAGAGAACGATAAAGTGCGTCTTTATCGCTCGTCTCCCCAACCAAGTTGAAATAAGCTCTTTGAACTCAATATTTCTTTCTTTTTATATCATCCACAAGGATTCACTGAACAAAACGTCACTAATCTGTTTTTTCGTTATGGTCCGGGCCAAGGCTTAGTGCTTCCATTTGTCAAGCTAAAATCTCTTTCTTCTCTTATCTAACTTTCCATCTGACTTTTTAATTAAACAGCTTTTAGATAATTAATAAACAACCATTTCCCTTTATAGATTACAGGAATTAATTAATACCTGTTTTTATTTTAACTTACGTTATTTTTTTTATTAAAATATTTTTATATTTCAATCTTGTATTTTTTTTATTAAAAAAAAAATACATTCAAATACTTTTTTTTTTGTTTATGAAAAAAATATTTTTAAAGTTTAACATCTGTGCGAATGTATACACGTTTAACAATGTTTTAATTTTAGCGTTTAGTTTTTTCCTTTTATTTGCGAACTTTTAAGTTTTTATTTTAAATTAATGTAACGACATATTTATATATCGTTACAATATAGCTGTAGAGAGCTTGAAATTCTGAGTCCAAATCTTTATATATATGAAAAGCATTGTAATATGTAGTTCTATTTTCAATTGTACTATTATCAGTCATTATTCTAAACAGACTTAAGATCTAAACTGTTCATCACTTAACAATAGGTTTATATGATCTATTTTGTTTTCAATTTGAATATGTTAATAATGGATTGAAATTTTGTATTGTGTTTAAATAAATCATGTATTATTCATTTCATAAATATGTAATAGAGAGAGATAATATAATTATACGTTTGATGTCAAACCTTATTTAAACTAATGATTATTATAAATTAGATATTTAATAATAATAATGCTACTGAGGAAAGTTATCATAACCAAATAGTATATTTTATTACATCTCAACAGAAATTTAAACTATACTAGCATTAATCAAATAAAGTTCTGTGTATTATATTTATATGATAAGTTTATATTGTGTCCCTATAAAAATATCATTGTTGATGATGATAAGTCTAGCAAATTACCACAAAATTTTGAGGGGTTAATGTGTCTGGGATAAGAGTTATCATATGAAATGTGACCATATGGTTTGTATCTTTGTAAACAATCCACATTAGGACAATGTGCTATTATTAAATTTTGTTTTAAATTGGGTAAAATTTCTATTGAAATATTTAAAATAATTCATCATGGGTATGTACTAGTATGAAACCTTGACATTCAAAAATGTTAGCATGTGGATTCCTACAGATCATTATAGAAGGAAGAGCACTAAATATGGTCAAGTACAAATATATCAAAAACTGAAAATGAAAAAAACAACTACAAAAACAATTTTTAAACTTGTTTGAAATGATTGCTGAATGTCTGAGTAACTTACTGGAATTCCCAAAACTATTATTCATTGCATTTAAATAAAATATTTGCAATGAAGGAATATACATATATATTTTGTACTTCACCATTTGAAAATAATCAGAAGAGATGTCAGAGTGGAGCAGTGTAGACACTTGTATAAAAACTATAAATCCATATCCACTATTTTTTCTCAAAAATTTTAATGTGTGAATAAATGTAACATTTTTGATATAAGTCATTAACTAAGTAACGGAAGTCAAATATAGAGAATTTAAGAGAAAAGAAACCCAAAAAATTGCAATTACAAAAAAGCCAAGTCAAAATATTGCTTACTGCCTTTTTTTCTCATAAAGAAATTATTAACTTTGAATATATTCCTGAAGGTAGATACAAACACTAATTAGTAGTTTAGTATTTTTAGTCATTTGCGGGAAAATAATTTTTTCAGGTAATCTAAATTTTATGAAGAAAGATTTTGGGTAGTTTTACAATTAATGTCCATCTTATGATAGCAATGTTTGGTCAAGAAAGAGCATTATTGTGCTTGAGTACCCTTCATATTCTTCTGATTTAATATATTCTGACTCCTGAAAATTCTAAAAATTGTCATGATTCTAACAGAGGATTTTAAAGACTGCAAACAAATTTATAATTATTTTCAATAACGTTTTGAATCACAAGAAGTTTATTTTGATTAATCAGTAAAAGAAAAAAAAAACTTAAAAAAAATGCTGTGAATTTTATTGTATCTGTTATCAAAAAAAAATTAAGAAAATGGAATTTTATAGTGTGGTATTTAAACATGAATTTAATTTTAATTTATATATTATCTCATTGTGGAAATTTCATTTGGTCTCAAAAATAAAATTTGTTATCTTAATTTGTCTTATTTATAAATAATTTTATTGAAAAACCATATGTAATAATGATACAATTGTAAATCAAAAATAATAGTTATCCATGTTAGTCAGGCAACCAAATGATCTGATGTGGTTACTGGTGTTGTTAATCCAGCTTAATCATGCTCCACGTGTTGTCAAATAAAAATCTGGATGAGATTTTTCTGTCCTTATGGCGAAATTCCTTCAGCTTGGAAATGAATGTGTCTTCAGGCTTGGGATGAGGAAAGGTAAACTTATTGCAACATCTGGCCATCCAGATGGCATAAGTGAGAAAGGCTGAGAGTCTTGTGGTGACATAATCCCTGGACAGGAAGCAGCATTTGATATTTAAGATTTTGTTCAGGGAAATGTGGCAGTAGCAAGTAATGAAAGTTCTGATTTTGTTATATGCTGGGCAATCATTTATCATATGATCAAAGGTTTCACAGGTTCTATGGCAGTTGTGATACATAGGATCTATATTCTTGAGGAATCTCCTGTAGTGCAGGAACCAGTTTGTCTGGAGTGAATTCAAGTTGATTTTCACTAGAAAGTCCAGGAACCTTGGCTCCAGCTTGAGATGCCTGAAAAACCTGGAGACCACCTGATTGTTACCACCAAGGTAAGGAATGGTAGAGTTTTGTGTGGGAAATAGCAGGTTATGAGCATCCCAAATGGAGATTTTTTGTCTGAATACTAGGGTAGAGTGGCCATTGTGAGCGAAAAGGTAGTCAAGTATCTGATTTAGCCAGCTTATCTTTGAAGGTGGAGGTCTGTCTGGTGGAATGACTGGTTGTTCCACTACAATCTGAGGAAATTTCTTTTGTAGGGTGTGGATCAGAGTGGCACTTTTGGTAATATATAATTTGTCTTAGTAATTAAAATTCCATGTGATAAAAACTTTAAATAGTCCTAAAAATAAAGTTTTGCTTTATTATTTCTTCAAATTTGTGCTGTTGTTAGCATCATTAAAGTAAACTTTCAGGTTGGTGTAACAAGACTAAACCTGTCAAGATTATTGGGGAGATTTTCTATGGCAAAGTAATTTACTTTAAATTCTTTTGGGTAGATATCTGATATCACCAGAAAGAGTCTCAGTAGAGTATATTCTGTCATGTGGTAAACTATTAACTACAAAATCCAATCATGGCAAATTCAATTTTCTAATTTGAGGATGATTGTGATATATATTAACTTATATGATAACAAGAATATTAAATTATTAATAAATATGCATTTTAATCTATTTCATCTGGAATTTTCTTATTACTCATTATCAGTTCAAAATTCCATTTTAAATAATAGTCATTACATTATTTCAGAGACTCTAGTTATTCTCCATGATCTATCAGACACATACAAATACTGATAATACTTACTGAGATTGTATTATTTGTGGTTTGATACCTTCAGCAATAATCTTAAATTTTCTATAGGAATCTGTGTATGGAACAACTGTTCAAGCCTGATACTTGATAACAAAATAATACCATTTACTAATGCAAATAGGAAATTATAGATTGAAAATCTATTGATGCTCACTAATTGTTCAAGTTGGCACTATTTGAATATTTCTTTTTTCCATTTCAGTATATATAGAAGAACAATTTGTTTTAGTCTGGATGACATATAACTATATCATAGAAAATTCTAAATTTGACCAAAAGTTAGTACAATTTTCACATTTTTATAAATCTTCTCAGAGTATTTACTAATATGATTAATTCTCCATTTTAATCATAAGTAATGCATATAAAGTGTAAATTAAAATTATTATTGGCTGTGTTTAGTGTGATTTAAATGTTTTAAATTTAATATAAAATTACAATTATGTTAACATATTAATACTTTAAATATAGAATATGACATATTAAGTATTGGTAAATAATTTTCTGGCAGCTATTTTGTTTGTAATGAACTAATGTTTAGAGCTTTGGCATACGTAATGGAATACATGCAGCTGAACCTAAGTAATATAATAGTTAGTTTGTTTATTTTATGTCAAGCAATTAGTTGATGGTAGTATTTTTATGCTTTACTCCACAGTACTACTTCTTATTTATCATATTCCTAAAACAATTAAAATTTTCAAGGATTAATATAATCTTTCTTTAAAATACTTTAATAGAGTATTCAATTTTATTAAATACACATACATACATATCTTCAAATATTGAGCTTTTATAAACTTTTATTGAGAGCATAAATAAAGTAATATATATATAAGACATATTTTGTGGGTTCATTCTTGTTAAAAATTTAAATATTGATATACTGAAGTTTTGACTTGATCACACAAGTCATCTACTGGGTCATAAAAGGTAGAAAAATGGTTGTAGAGGCGCTACAATCACTAATCTGAAAAAAAAAATTAAAGTTCCACCAATAGCAAAAATGTTAAATTAAAAATGTTTTTTTTTTAAAAAATCTTTCCAAATAGGAGAAAGTTTGCATGTATCATCTCACTTATTGATAGAATCTGGCCTTTTAAGTATCTCAATGGCTTCTCTAATTTTGCACTGGTAGAGATTATCACATCTTGATATGATCCTGGTATTAGGAAAATCAATTTTATGATCTGAATCCATAATATGGAATGAGAGTGCTGATGATGATGAGTGTTGTTTAATTGCATTAGCATGCTCATTTCTCCAAACACTGATGCGATGATTCCTCATACCTATGTAAGAAGCTTTACAATTTTCACATGAGATTTGATAAACACCATGAGATTCAAGAAGGATTGAATCCTAGGCTTGGTTATTATATTAGGAGAGAGGAGCATGTTAATGCAGTTAAACAACACTCATCATCATCAGCACTCTCGCCACATACTATAGATTCAGGTCATTAAATTGATTTTGCTAGCACCAGGATCATATCCAGATGTGATAATTTCTACCAGTGCAAAATTAGAAAAGCCATTGAGATACATAAAAGATCATATTGTATCAATAAGTGAGATGATGCATGCAAACTTCCTTCTATTTGGAAAGATTTTTAAAAAAAAAACATTCTTAATTTAACATTTTTGCTATTGGTGGAACTTTAACATTTTTTTCAAATCCACTTGATTGTAGCTTATCCATAATCATCTTTCTAACTTTTATCACCCAGTAGATGACTTGTATGATCAAGTTGAAACATCAGTATATCAATATTTAAATTTTTTAACATGGATGAATCTGCAAAATATGAATTATATATATGCAACCTGTGAAAATCTTCATATCAATATATTGTAAAGTTTTCCATGTTTTGATATATTCTGGTAGCCATATTTTACACACTATTGAGTGAAAGTTAATCAAGCTATAGATAAGAAAATATCTTGTTCATATTTTTAAAACACAGAGCTATATTTCCTGATTTACTGACCTGCTAATTATTATGACAGGAATTGACAACAAAGTTAGTTTTGATTTATAAGAGGGTGCAATAGTCAATAGACTCCTAACTTCCTTGTATCTCATAATTTTTGTGCAAGTAACTAAAAGAAAAAGAGTTATTATTTCCCATAACTTTATTTATTAGAGAATATTATTCCTGGGGCTTAATCAACAAATATTGGCAAAGGTAAATTATATATTCAAAACCTAATAAACTAACACTTATAAATTTAATAACTAACATTAATAACCCACAATGAAAAGTTGATATTAGAAATAAATATTTTCTTCTAAAAAATTAAAATATTTAAAGATAAATTACTAATAAGTTTGAAAGACTATACGCATCCTAATATGACATGAATCAATTAACTAAACAGTTTAATAATTAAAATTATTAGGCAAACAAAAGTCTCTTGAATAATAAAACTTAACGTCACTATCAGGATTATATTATAAGCTTATTGAAGAATATTTAGCAAATGCTTAATTTAGTCACAATTGGGAATAGTTAATATTGGCTTACCAGTAAGTTTAGTGAATTTATGATGATTGTTGATTATCATGCATAGTTTTTCATGAGGTAGAATGAGCTCTTGGAAATTTTTTTTAACTTGTTCTTGATCTGTCCTGATAGCTAGTCATGAAAGCTTTTTTGGGATTGATGCCTTTATGATGAACGATGTCAAAAGCTTTGGTCCACTCCTGTATGACTATTTCAGCATAGAATGTTCCTGGATCTCTCATGATCCAGGACCAGCCAAAAGAAAAAAAAACAGACAAGACCCTGACCACATGATATTCTTCCTTTTATACTAGAGGTCCAGTTTTTAGACTTCTGTGCATATTTTTTGTTTTTTTCTCAACATACAACATAATAATCTTGTACATTCTTTTTTTAAATTTAAGTTACAAAATCTTTTTTTTTAAACATAATTCCACTATCTTTAATTAGCTACAAAAAGATTTTCTTGATTGTAATCTGTATGTGGAATTCTCTTTCCTTTAGTTTATCTGGATTAGCAATCTCTGGGTTTTTTATTCTTTCCAATTTTAACTTTTATTTTTAATTACATAAAAAAAATATGAATGAAAAATGCAACTTTCATTGTACATTTAAAAAAAAAAAATTAATTGAATCTTTTAATAAGATTGCTAAATTTACTTTTTCTTTTAGCTTTTACCAAATGCCAATATATTTGTACCATATATATATACATACAATTTTTGCTGTATATATATATATATATATATATATATATATATATATATATATATATATATATATATATATATATATATATATATATATTCTAACCATGTCCATGTGTATATTCACTTCCGGGCAATATCATATAAAATAAAATGGGTTAGCTCAGTTAATGATTACGTTTGGTTAAATGCAAATAATTGATAAATAAAATATCCTGCATTATATTAAAACATTCTACTAGCAAAATAATGAAAAGGTTCAGTTTATAAAATAAATAAATATTTATTATATCATGAGACTTGGAAGTGAAATACAGATGAGAAGAAAGATTACATAGAGCCAATATCCCACATGATACTACCTCAATGGCATAAGAACACTACCCCCCTATTACTATCTCAAATAAATAAACTTATAGTATTCTTACAACTTTAATAACTCCTACTCATTAAAATTAAACTAATAATTAAATCTTAATCTTTCATTTATAATCATGTAGCTCAATAAAAACTCAGGTTCATAAAATTATTCTAAGTTAATGAAGATCACTATAGTAAAACATGATAAGGGATTTTTATGTCATACTCTACTACACCTAAACAAATAATAATAAATAATAATATTCTTCATTGGATGAACTAATTTTATGTACCTTTTCTCTTCACTATAATCTTTTATTACCATAATAAAATAATAAAACTACTATAATATAATCTTTTATTTTCAGATAATAATGTAATAAATATGTGGTAGCATTTGATAATCTGAAAAATATATGTGTGGCAACTAATAGCATATAATTCGATGTACTATTATGATAATTAATTTATGACCATAAGATAATGTAAAATGTGATTATTTAAATAAATAAATACCAAGAAAATATTAAAATTCTTAAAATAATTATTTATTTATTTCTGTGCAAAAAATATTATGTTTAATTCAATGACTCTGTGTTTTAGATGCATTGTGATGGGAAAAAGAAACAACCAGAACACACAAACTTTTGAAAAAACAAATTTAACAAAGTTTTATTATAACACTAAAACAAAATAACAATTTATTTACAATATTTACATTTTGACATCCTAAATTTGCGCCGTTATACATTTTTTTATTAGAACCTAGTTAAGTCTTCACTCTGACTTAAAGTAATAATGATAAAACCATACAATCTTACTGATCCCTTTATTATCAATATTATGATAAAATTACATTTATTTGTCTTATTTAAAATATGTTATATCTTTAACTATTATTTAACCATGCTTCTTTTTTATTTAAAACATCTATTGAAACATAGTACAAAAAACAAAATAATAATAATAATAATAATCAAGCATGGATCTTTCACTAGACAATTTCATTTTGCCATGTTAAAAGATATATAAAATATCTACTGATAATTTATTACTAGATTTTGTGAATATTGTTGTTCACTACTCTATGATTATTAAATATAATACATCCCATTTAATATTACTCTAATAGTATATAATTGTAATCACTGATATATTCCCTATTATTTAATAATATAAAATTTGTACCTATCCTTATTGTTTATATCATTTTATTTTATAACATTATATTTTAAAAATATGCAGTACTCATTAAAAAATGAAATAAAATATTTAAAGTTATTTAATATTTCAAAAGCAACTTTGCTTTACATATTTTACTCCTGAAATTTGTTTTATTTCAAAAATAAAAAAATCTAAAAACACATATTTTATGATTCTTTTCCCTTTTGGATCCGTTGGATTTTCAATTCCAATTTGCACAAACTATACTTTTTCTTACAAGTAAATGAACTTTTCTTATTCAGACAATAGTATATCTTAAACTCTAAATTATCTATTATTTTTTTTAAAAATATGCCAGGCTGAGGGAAGAAAAACTAGAGTATAACTCATAGAACGTATCGGAGAAAAATACTATGGCACAATGTATCTATAAGAAATAGAGGCATGACCTTTTCTGTCTAAATTCTTCCAACTATCGATGATGTCAAAGCTATTCCTTCTGCTTTATTGAAACATCAATACTTAAAAAATAGACACTACCCACTAATAAATATACACCTACAGGGCTTGGTTAACTGTATTGTATATCTACTAAGATTACAAAATACTATTCATATTCCCTTATTACATCCTACCTTAATATCATCTCTTGGGTTCATGTTCATAATATTACAACCAAGTTATTATCTTATCATTATTTCCTAAAAGATTTATCAAATCTTACATTGACGAGTAACTAACTTGCATATTCAAAATAATAAACAAAATTCAATTATAATTAGAGTGATCTCATTAATCCACAAGAAAAGTTAGCTTTACTTTCTTACTCTTTATTCTAAAACATACAAACTTGTCATATAAATACTTTGAACATCCAATAATGTGAAAGTCTTTAAAAGAATCACATAAATATTCATCATCATATTGTGTTATATTAGTAGTATAAAATTATAGTATGCATATTCCCAAAATAAATCCTAATCTCATAATTTAAAAGAGTTGTACAAATGCATTTGCATATAATTCACTTTCAAAATCAGACACTTAATAAATTGAATTCTGCAATACAAATGTACATTCACACCATATATTTGTGAACAAATTTTAAATATTTTTTTGCATATACACAGTCACTCCATATCAACACTCGCAATTAACACTCTATATTGCATTATCTTTGGTATTCGAACCCCGTCTGTTACAATATATATATATATGAGAATCTTATTGACATTATGGATATTATTTTATAGCGTGAAAGAAATTTAAAAAAATTTATATCAAATGAGTTTACGGATACATTACAAAATAAAAGCTTACTTTTGTAAATTAACAATCAGTTACATTTAAATATTTTATCGATTATTAAAATAAGATGTATTTAAAATTTGTTTTTCAAATATATGTGCGTGAATGTACATTTGTATTGCAGAATTCAATTTATTAAGTGTCTGATTTTGAAAGTTAATTATATGCATATGATATAACAGTGATATGAGTTATCAGTTTTGAAAAGTTAAATCAATATTGGAAATATATAAAACTGCTTTTGATATTATTTTAGTTTCATGCAATACTGTTAAAAGGAGAGACAATGTTGAATAATAAGAATTTATTTTGATAATAATAATGTATACATTATTAAGGTTACTAGATACAAATTGGATTGATAATAGTTGCATACTAGTAGAATGATTAAAAAAATTAAATGCAATGTATACATATGTGTATCATTCAGGTACTACTGATGAAAATATAACTCTTTATTATTTTCTATTATAAATATACTTGGTGTTAGTGATATTCACTTATATGACTTAGAAGAAATGTTGACTTCAGTTTATTTCTAATAGCTTTTCATTGATAGCTAACATAGCCTTATACCACGAGCCCTATTGAGATATTTAAGTTAATGAAGTTATACAAATTATATTAAAAATTAAACCTTATATATTTTGATATATGTTATTAACATTGCCCTTCTTTATATTTCCAAGATATATTATAAGCTGTTGTTTTGAATACCATGAGTGCATTTCGTTTTATTTGATAAATGTTGTTAGATATGAGAAAATGCATTTCATAGTGATTTTATTATTTAATTCTATCTATAAGGTATTTTAGTTCTTATACCTTCACTTATTCTAAGTAATATGATAACATTATTAAATCAAAGTTCTAAAATGATTCTGACAAGGAATTGGGAGCGGGCAGCTCAAGAGCCTCATGGGGTTCTTTAATGGAAAAAAGGCAGCCCTCTTATTATGGATAAAAAATTATATAAATTTTATTAAAAATATTGTTTGTTTTTTTTGTTTCACTCACCAAAATAGTATATGCCAGATTAGGAGTTGTTAAAATCTTGTAAATGCATAGCTATTAAATTTATAAATAATGAATGAAATTGATTTCAAATTGCAGTTCTCTAAATTTTAATTTTTTTTTACATTTTTTGTCAAAATGGCTCTCTCCCAATCCATAGGTCAGTCAAAGTTTTTTCATATAATTGGTTAAAAAACATATAACTCTAAATGCACTAATTATAAACAATTAAAATATTTTTTTAAATTGTACATATGTCTTTAGAAAGCTTAGACTGGCATTGTGGAAAAATTACACATCATAAACAAGTTTGAATTGCTTAATAAAACAATATGCATAACAGAATTTTTGAAAAAATGTGAAATATGATATTTAGTTGATAGGAAAACTATCACTAAAATATACAACCTTAAAATTGCACAAATCATATATATATATATTGAAGCAGTCAGATCTAAGTTCTATCCTAGCTTCATGATATCTAGCCATAAGGCTACATCAAACCCTAGTACTAACCTTAAATTTCTGATGCAATGGGGCTTTATAAGTTCAATCCATGCTACTTTCCATAAAGAATAACTTATTTCATAAATGCGTATTAAAATTAATTAGTTTCAGATTTAAATTGATCAATTCTATTAAAATTCATGATAGAATTATTCATGAATTTATATATTATAACTGCATGGATTGTGCGTATATATTTGTAAATTTTAAATATATATAATTGTTCGAAAGTTCCGTTGTGTCGGGAATGTTTGATTTTATTTTTAAATAATTTGCTAAAGTTTTATTGATTAAAAGCTACATTCTTTTGATAAGCTTTCAGATTTTCCCTTTCCAAAAACAACAGTTAAAGTTTTATTAATAAAAAAAAAGATAAGGATTTCCTAATTAAAATCATTTTCTGATTTTAAGAATTCATTTTCTAATTAGAAAATAAATTCAAGTTAATGAGTTTGAAAGCCTTATTGAAGGAATGTATCTAAAAACAACCAGTAAATCTAAAAACATTGATAATGAAAGAAGCGCTAGCCTGAAGGCATCAGAGGACAGGATATATAGCTCTGAAAAGTTTGGAGAAAAGAAGCCATCTTTGTTATAGAGAAGTGCAGTGAACTCTATGCATTTAAAAATCATAAATTTAAATAGTGCTTTGATCATGGTGAAGGGCTAAAACATCATCTTCAATGAATCTGCTGAATCTTTTCTGGACCAATCATGCTGCTAAGATCATGAAAATTCATTAAAATACTGTTCAAGTAATCAATCAAATGGTGCCTACGTTTTACAAACTCGGACGTGTAAGCTAAGGAAACTAGCCCCGGAAGAAATGGGTAATATATTTCCATAATGAACCTTAAACTATCTGGCCAGTTTCCGAACTTTACCTTACACTCCTTTAAGAGCTCTTCTCATTTATAAATGTAATAATCTGTGTAACACCTTTTATTTATGCTATTTTAAATTTATATAAATTCTCTCAATCTCTAGTCTTTAAACTGTCTCTTTTTTTACATGGCAGTTCATTTATTATATTACATATATATTTGTGTAATTTATTAATGTTGTTACTTTAATTATATGCCAATAATCTTTCGACTCGATGAGCTTCTTTGTTCTATTTGCCTCATGCAAATAATATAATATTAATCTTCATAGTAGTTCTCAGCCATTAGAACTAGATTAATACAGTTCTATCAATCATCGAGTCGAAAGAAATTATTAATGATTGTTATTTTTATCATTGGATAATAATAAATATTAGCTCCATTTTTAATCTATGCCACCGCTATTTTCTCGTTTCACTAATATTTATTTATTATTCAAATATAATCTTAAAATGTTTTTTGCAAAGGGCCAATAAAGGAATCAAGCAAATATATTCTAACTCAACTTTGTTATTTAAGATTTAGGAAGGGCACGATGATTGGGGCATAATTAATATGATTTACAAATACTTTAAAATAGTTTTCTTTAAAAGCTTGTTTGACATTGATTAATTGATCAAGTCATCATGTAGAGCATTCTCTATGGGTTTTAGTATTCAAACAATGACTATCAAGTCATCATCTTCAAATTGTGCTGACATAGGGCAATCTTCCACTCCATTAAGCTGGTCGGTGATCATATTTCTGTTATTTTAAATTATCGAGGAAGAAAGCACTTCCTCTCCTGTTCATATTAGTCAAAGGGCATAAGACTTGTCAGATGCAAGCTGCCATAGGACTTCGATTATCGACTAGCTATATCTCTCAATTTCATTTTATAGCTTAATTTGTCAGCACCGTTACCTCTCTGTGCCAGTAAATCCCGCTCTGATGCTCGTAATTCGTGATGAAGTGATTTCAATTAAAGTCGAACAAATTCTCAGTTATATTTAATTAAATAAGTTTTCCAATAAAGATTAAAGTTATGCCCTAAAATACGTATCTTGCTCTTCATGAATGGATTTGTGAATGTGAAAATAAATATCACATTCTTTCATGAAACATTAGAGTAATAATTCCTTTACTAATGAATACCGTTATCTGCCTTTTATTTTCTTGTTGGGGACATAGACATAGAATTCCAAAATATTGCATAATACTCATTGGCATATAATAAGGACTGCCACTCTGATTATAATTATAAACTTTGTTTAAGGACTAGAATTAATTAATATAATCATTATTAAAATTCAAACAACAACTATTATTATTAAATATTTTCTAAACACACTTGGTTTCTTAGTTTCTTAATTATCTTATTCAATAATTATTTTAATGTTAATGTTCGCTGTCTGTGTTGGCAACCCAAACATATACATATGATTCGATTTAAAAAAGTATCTTAAGTTAATTCATTATCTGATATTAGTGTCAGTTCAGGGGTCTCTAATCCTCACCAACCATTGAGCTAGTTTCTTGCCGCATAGCACTGTGCTGCTGATTTAGATGTCTACTAATTTGAGCTGGTGAGTTGGGTTTAAATTCAGTTTTGGTTCAGCTGAGTTTGGATCCGAGACTGGTGGAGTGTAATTATTAACTATGTAGGCCAGTGGTTATGTTTTGTCACCCAATATGGGGCCAAAAACATAACAATGTACCAGTCAAAAAACCCACCAAAATAACTGCAAGTCAGATCCAAACTCAGCTGAACCAAAACTGAATTCAAACCCAACTCACCAGCTAAATTAGTAGAAATCTAAATCAGCGGCACAGTGCTATGCGCCAAGAAACTAGCTCAATCATTAGTGAGGATTAGAGACCCCTGAACTGACATTAATATCAGATAATGACTTAACTTAAGATACTTTTTTAAATCGAATCATATGTTTATGTTTGGGTTGCCAACACAGACAGCGAGCATTAACATTAAAATAATTTTTGAATAAGATAATTAAGAAACTAAGAAACCAAGTGTGTTTAGAAAATATTTAATAATAATAGTTGTTGTTTGAATTTTAATAATGATTATATTAATTAATTCTGGTCCTTAAACAAAGTTTATAATTATAATCAGAGTGGTGGTCCTTATTATATGCCAATGAGTGTTATGCAATATTTTGGAATTCTATGTCTATGCCCCCAACAAGAAAATAAAAGGCAGATAACGATATTCATTAGTAAAGGAATTATTACTCTAATTTTTCACGAAAGAATGTGATATTTATTTTCACATTCGCAAATCCATTCATAAAGAGCAAGATACGTATTTTAGGACATAACTTTAATCTTTATTGGAAAACTTATTTAATTAAATATAACTGAGAATTTGTTCGACTTTAATTGAAATCACTTCATCACGAATTATGAGCATCAGAGTGGCTTTACTGGAACAGAGAGGTAATGGTGCTGACAAATTATGAGCTATAAAATGAAATTAAAAGATAATAGCTAGTCGATAATCGAAGTCCTATGGCAGCTTGTGTCTGACAAGGCTTATGACCTTTGACTAATATGAACAGGAGATGAAGTGCTTTCTTCCTCGATAATTTAAAATAACAGAAATATGATCACCAACCAGCCTAATGGAGCGGAAGATATCCCTATGTCAGCAATGTTTGAAGATGATGACTTGATAGTCATTGTTTGAATACTAAAACCCATATAGAATGCTCTACATGATGACTTGATCAATTAATTAAATAAAATGATCTTTTAATGACAACTATTTTAAAGTATTTGTAAATCATATTAATTATGCCCCAATCATCGTGCCCTTCCTGAATCTTAAATAACAAAGTTGAATTAGAAAATATTTGTTTGATTCCTTTATCCGCCCTTTGCAGAAAACATTTTAAGATTATATTTGAATAATAAATAAATATTAGTGAAATGAGAAAATAGCAGTGGCATAGATTAAAAATGGAGATAAAAATTTATTATTAGCCAATGATAAAAATAACAATCATTAATAATTTTTTTCAACTCGATGATTGATAGAACTGTATTAATCTAGTTCTAATGGCTGAGAACTACTATTACGATTAATATTATATTATTTGCGTGAGGCAAATAGAATAAAGAAGCTCATCGAATTGAAAGATTATTGGCATATAATTAAAGTAACAACATTAATAAATTACACAAATATATATGTAATATAATAAATGAACTGCCAAGTAAGAAAAGAGAAACTTTAAAGACTAGAGATTGAGAGAATTTATATAAATATAAAATAGCATAAATAAAAGGTGTTACACAGATTGTTACATTTATAAATGAGAAGAGCTCTTAAAAGAAGTGTAAAGTAAAGTTCAGAAACTGGCCAGATAGTTTAAGGTCATTATGGAAATATATTACCCATTTCTTCCAGGGCTGGTTTCCTTAGGTTACACGTCCGAGTTTGTAAAATGTAGGCACCATTTGATTGATTACTTGAACAGTATTTTAATGAATTTTCACGATCTTAGCAGCATGATTGGTCCAGAAAAGATTCAGCAGCTTCATTGAAGATTTCAGGGGACTTCAGGAACTGCAGCCAGATTCCTGATGTTTTAGCCCTTCACCATGATCAAAGCACTATTTAAATTTATGATTTTTAAATGCATAGAGTTCACTGCACTTCTCTACAACAAAGATGGCTTCTTTTCTCCAAACTTTTCAGAGCTATATATCCTGTCCTCTGATGCCTTCAGGCTAGTGCTTCTTTCATTATCAATGTTTTTAGATTTACTGGTTGTTTTTAGATACATTCCTTCGATAAGGCTTTCAAACACATTAACTTGAATTCATTTTCTAATTAGAAAATGAATTCTTAAAATCAGAAAATGATTTTAATTAGGAAATCCTTATCTTTTTTTTTTTAATAAAACTTTAACTGTTGTTTTTGGAAAGGGAAAATCTGAAAGCTTATCGAAAGAATGTAGCTTTTAGTCAATCAATAAAACTTTAGCAAATTATTTAAAAATAAAATCAAACATTCCCGACACAATGAAACTTTCGAACAATTATATAGATTTAAAATTTACAAATATATATGCACAATCCACACAGTTATAATATATAAATTCATGAATAATTCTATCATGAATTTTAATAGAATTGATCAATTTAAATCTGAAGCTAATTAATTTTAATACGCATTTATGAAATAAGTTATTCTTTATGGAAATTAGTATGGATTGAACTTATAAAGCCCCATTGCATCGGAAATTTAAGGTTAGTACTAGGGTTTGAAGTGGGCTTATGGCTAGATGTCATGAAGCTAGGATTGAACTCAGATCCAACTGCTTCAATATATATATATTATAACGAGCCGCTTCGCCCGCTGAAGGGTCGTATTAATAAATTCATAAAAAGGGCTATGGTTAACTTGAGATTTAACCTTATATATAAAATTTCCCTATCTGCATGATCCCCGGGCATATTTATGGAAAGCGTATTTGCTTCCAAGCGCCAAACCTATTTGCGATGAACAAATAAGAATTACACCGCGGGACTCTATAGATGCAGAATATACCCGATAGCGACTCGATAGATATTTACTATCGCTTTACCTTTCCCTGTAATTTAAGGGGGAGGAGTGTTAATTAGCCTAGCTCATCTCAGGGGGTGGTGGTCATTAGACCGTGGACGGGAACTGTGGATTCCGACACTACTTTCTTTTAACTGAAGGTGGATTAATATACATAACCAAATTTCTGTCTATCTAAAAAAATAAACGATTATAGAAATCTAATCTTATCGATTAGATTTTCTCTGCGCAAAGGGAGAATTCCCGTTTAATTTCAGATGAGTGCGCTCACTACCCTATCCCAAGTTCCTCCATACCGGTTGTTCAAGGTAGAGTATACGTTTTACATTAATTACGAAATCTTTAGCTCTATAACTATGAATCTTATTAAAATAACATAACTAAAAAGTAAAAAGAAAATATTCACAAATATTCATAACATTAAAACAATTTATTGTAAAATAAGAAGGTTAGAATTTATTTAATTGACCCGCCATTATTCATAACTCGTGCTTCATAGAATGTCAAGCATACACACACATATGTACAGATTAAGCATATTATTCTTTGGATCTTTATAGGCAACACAACATATTATTGATGTTCTTTTATTAAATTGCTTCCATGGACTTTGTAGTTTAAAAGTTTTATTGAAACATGTTTTGAATGTAGAGAATTTACTTTATTTCAAAGTTCCGATGGATGACGCAATCCGTTTAAGACTCGGAATGTGTTTTAATAGCAAATCAATAAGCAAATAATATAGTTCACGTTACCTTAATATTCCCAGGAATTTAGGTATTTCAAAGGCATATGTTTTATGATTTCAATGGCTTTAAAACTGGATGATCTCATAGTTAGTTTTCCCCGTAGCTATCACTGTTCCTTGCCGTCGATGACCGGACTTCGGCGTTCTTTAACTATCTTCTTTGCAGCACCTTCGGGATCGTAGGGCAGGCCTTCATCGCCTGTCAAGTTAAGGGTTTTTACCCCACTCGATGCATGATACGTTTTTTTGTTCTGATTAGCTCTCTGGACCCGTGGAAGGATAAAGATATCCCCTGGCTGTTTCCTTTTATATCCCCTCTCTTCTCGTCCTTTCACGTCCCTTTCCGTGATTCCATCCCTCGAAATTCCCTGGTTGTGTCATCCAACCGGACTATGACTACGTCATCGCGGTTGCCATTGTACTAAAACCTGCGTTTGTATTTTAGAAAGATCTCATTTTGCTTTAACTGGCCATCTACTTGAAATACATCAATCATGCACATATCTATACTCGCATGCCACAAACACTCCAATAAAGCACGAGTTTTACGATGTTTTTTCCCCCTTTTAAAATTAAACAAATAACAACTAGCTACAAATAAATATACGAATAACATACTGTTAATATTGAATTATTCCCACCACCATTTAATATTAGTATTTACATTTATTAATAACTTTATTAGTTAATAGTGTTAGTAATATCTATATCCATTTATCTTGTAACTTTTGGCGGACCATTGGCTCTCCTCAGTCTGCACCTTGTTACAATATATATATATATATATATATATATATATATATAAGTAATATATATATATATATATATTACTTAATAATTCTAAAATTCAAAATTCAAAGTTTAATCAAAATTCTATTATATATAGATTGATATATGGATTTGGCATACAATACATTGGTGAATCTAAGTGTACATTTGAGAAGAGAATAAAAGAGTGTATGCTTTTATATAATAGAATTCAAAAAGAGAATCAATCTGGAACAGATGTAAATAAACCTTCATCATCTGTTATATTTGATCATAATAAATCTTGTCAATATGGATTTAAATTTGATTATAAAAATATGAAAATTATTCAAATTGAATGTTGTCATAATAAATGTAAAATAAAAGAGGTGATTTCAAGAAAGTGTCAAATGTTAATGAATCACCAGTCATCAAATGTTAAGATAACAGAATTGTGGGAAATCTGAATTGAACTATGGGTATTGTTAAAGGTTGTCTCGTGTTGATTATTCAATGTTATATAGTTGATAAAGACTACAAAACTTATAGTCGAAAGTACTTAAGAATATAATTTATGTAAATTGTACTGTATTTTGATATATATATATATATATTGATTTGTATATATATATATATATATATATATATAAGATATATATATATATATATATATATATATATATATATGATTATTTCTTATACATATGTATTTTTATAAGATTAAGTAGATGTCATTAATGGCCAGCTTGCCAATATATTTGAAAATAATATGTACACATACATGATGTAATTTGTAATAAAATAAGTAACAAAAATGTTTTTCTGAAGGTTTGTGATGATGGTGATCTAGCTGTGTTTTTATATTGGACTATTTCCACCATCTAATATGGCTCAGTTGGTGAAAGTGTTACCTTAAAATTCAATAATCAAGAATATAAGGACCCAGCTTCGAATCCCATGCTAGTACTATCACTAGTCAGGCCAGCAACACCTAAAAAAGAGGGGAGAAAAATACCTCTTGAAATGTTGTGCATATACTAAATGCTGTGATATCACTAACAGTTGAATGCATTTGGAATATTTAAATAAAATTACTTTTCTAAAGACTTTCAACACACATATTAGATGATGGAAGTAGTCCAATATAAAATACAGCAAGTACCAAAAATATTTGATAAAAATTTGTATCATATTACAAATTTTTATATAATTAAAATAAATTCTGAAATAATAAAAATAAAATTGAATTTCAATGGGAGCTGCATTTAGTTTAATTAAGCATGCATGCAGCTCTGAGAGCTGCATTTACCCACAATTGGCATATATCATGAACACCCAGTATAGAATAATATATTTCGAAAAAAGATTGGGGTTTAAATTAAATATATATCATCTTCAAGGTTCTAGAAGAATCTGCTGATATCCAACTAATAATTGTCAGAAACTTTATGAAAAAAAACATTAACTTGTAATATCTCCTCCAGCATTTTAGGCATACAATGCCTGATTATATATAAGATGTATGTAAGCAAAATAAAAGAGAGGATTATTTTCATGTAAATAACGAGAGACATTTTAAATAGCGGTATTGTTTTAAGGCTAAATCCCTTTGCTCTTCACCGAATATTTCTTTTCTCTTGAATTTAATTATGTGTAAAATCTGTTATAGAGTGCTAGAAAAAATAGTTTTGACTACTTCTAAAAATATATCTAGTGATTTAAATGCGATTAGCCTCAGCATATTTTACATCATAAGAAATCCATAAGATAGTTAATTTTATATATGATAGAAAATCATATAACATTTCAAAACTAGTGATGAACAAAATTTTTCTAAAATTCATTCATAATCATGATTTGGTCTAATAACAAATAGATATTCTTAAGGATAGAAACAAAATAGCCTTCACATACGTATTGTTGTTTTTATCTTGTTAAATACCACTTGAAAAGTTCTATTTTTTAATAGATGAAACCTTAGTTGGTGAGAAAATATTAGTAACATTTTGTTTTTTTGGCTATGATTTGCTATTTTATTTATCATTATTAGTATAGCGTTAGGCAGTATTTAATATATATCCATTATAAATTAATTATTATAACTATAATAAAATATTAAAACATTGATACTGATAATAAATATTAGTAATTATACCATTATAAAACACAAAAAATATTTTCAGTTTTATGCATAATCATTTGTGACTGAAAACCTTTTAACTTAAGAAGAACTAAATAACACTATGTGATATCGCAATGCTTATGAATTTTAATATTCACACTTAAATCAATACTGTTTTATTTCTTTTAATCAAAATAGTCTCTTTCAATTTTCTTTTACTATAGTTTTTTTCTATATAAAGAATTTTAGTATTATGGAGATCAAAATTGAAAGTGCATGTTTTTTCATGATCAAAGAAAATAGTAAATGGGTGAAATCTTTATTACTTTTACTTTTTATATCTTCATATAAAAAAAAAAAAAACATAATTAAAAAAAACATTAAAAAGATAATTTTTATAAACATAAACAATAAATCTTTAATTAGTATATGTTAGAATACATTATTCTTGCGATAAACATGGCGATGTTTATTTCAGACAAATTTAAAAGATTTACAGTTGGAAATTATTGTTTTATGGAGTTTTTATATATACTAAATACTGCCTAACATGTGTGTGTAACTGAACGCTCGCATATGTATATAAAGAATGACAAATGCTAAAGAACAATTAGCATTATTTGTATTTTGAGAGTTTATTTACATTATGTAGTTCATTGAAAGCTTTAGTATGTATTTTTGAGATTTTTCCAATTATAAATAATGGTACTTATACTAAAGTTTCTGTTGAATATTTATTCATCATCAACTTGGTAATAACGATAGATCTAACAACATTAAGTGTTCAATGAATAAAAAATAAAAATATGAATCAGAATTTTATAGTAGTTGATAAAATTGGTGTAAAGTTACTTAATTGATTTTATATCAATTTTCCCGCCTGGTCATATTAACAATTCTGTCTACATTTTTCATCAGTTGAACCATTAGTTTTATTATATAAGTTAATGACTATTATCCAATTGATGGCAGATTCAGTGCAGAAGAAATGTCAGTATGATAGTGCTAATAGTTATTCATAGATAGAACCATATTAAATGGCATATATATATATATATATATATATATATATATATATATATATATATATATATATATCAAAACTACCCCAAATCTAAAATTAAACCAGACCAGAATAAAAATAATATTAAAACACAACCTAAGCAGTGAAACCTTAGGTTGTGTTTTAATATTATTTTTATTCTGGTCTGGTTTAATTTTAGATTTGGGGTAGTTTTGATTTTATATTGACTAGTTTAGCTTTATGCTTGTAATGTTTATATATATATATATATATATATATATATATATATATATATATTATAATATATATATATATATATATATATATATATATATATATAATTATAATTGAAATAATATTTTTAAACGGTTTATAAACAATTCAAACAATCTTTAAATCCGCAGAAGTACTTTCGGTTACTTTCAAACCTGCCTCAACTGCTATTAAATTCAAAAACTAAAAGCGGAAGCAAACGTCATCAATTCAAATTCCACGAATCTCGTATTTTAATGTTAGAAGCTTGTCGATTTATCAAATGTGTTTTATTCCTGTTTATAAAAATTGCCTCTTTAATTTTTCTTTTACTATGGTTTCTCTCTTCATGAAGAATTTTCACATTTTCAAAATTAAATTTAAATTTATGTTTACATGTTTTTTCGTGATCAAAGAAAACTGAAGAAGATATTAAATCACCATTATTTTTATTTTTTACACGCTTATATAACAATTCGTGTTCCTTCAATCTTTTCTCAATGTTGCACCTAGATTCACCTATATATGATAGCATACAATCACAAAAAATTTGATATATGACATTACTTTTTTGCTTGATAGGTATGACATCCTTAGAATTATTAACTAATTTGTTAATATTGTTTGGAACGTAGAATGAAACATTAAATACATTCTTATATAAATCCTTAAAAAATTTTACTTGTGGATTTGAAATAAATGGAATAGATATCCATTTTTTATTATTAATCTTCATTTCTTTTAAATTATAATTTTTTTAAATTGACTTAAAGTATTGTTTATTTGTTCCATTTTATAACCAACATCAAGCAATTCCTTGGCAAATATCTCAATATTTTTCAATTTATCACTTTGGTAACGACATAATTTTTCATTTCGAAACAAAAAAGATTTAAAACTTGCCATCTTATGCATCATTGGTACTTTTGATTTAAAATTTATATATCCTTAAAAAAAAGTAACAATGATGCATAAGATGGCAAGTTTTAAATCTTTTTTGTTTCGAAATGAAAAATTATGTCGTTACCAAAGTGATAAATTGAAAAATATTGAGATATTTGCCAAGGAATTGCTTGATGTTGGTTATAAAATGGAACAAATAAACAATACTTTAAGTCAATTTAAAAAAAATTATAATTTAAAAGAAATGAAGATTAATAATAAAAAATGGATATCTATTCCATTTATTTCAAATCCACAAGTAAAATTTTTTAAGGATTTATATAAGAATGTATTTAATGTTTCATTCTACGTTCCAAACAATATTAACAAATTAGTTAATAATTCTAAGGATGTCATACCTATCAAGCAAAAAAGTAATGTCATATATCAAATTTTTTGTGATTGTATGCTATCATATATAGGTGAATCTAGGTGCAACATTGAGAAAAGATTGAAGGAACACGAATTGTTATATAAGCGTGTAAAAAATAAAAATAATGGTGATTTAATATCTTCTTCAGTTTTCTTTGATCACGAAAAAACATGTAAACATAAATTTAAATTTAATTTTGAAAATGTGAAAATTCTTCATGAAGAGAGAAACCATAGTAAAAGAAAAATTAAAGAGGCAATTTTTATAAACAGGAATAAAACACATTTGATAAATCGACAAGCTTCTAACATTAAAATACGAGATTCGTGGAATTTGAATTGATGATGTTTGCTTCCGCTTTTAGTTTTTGAATTTAATAGCAGTTGAGGCAGGTTTGAAAGTAACCGAAAGTACTTCTGCGGATTTAAAGATTGTTTGAATTGTTTATAAACCGTTTAAAAATATTATTTCAATTATAATTACAATATTATTTTTAATTAACGGATATTTTTATTTATTTTACATATATATATATATATATATATATATATATATATATATATATATATATATATATATATATATATATATATATATATATATATATATATATATATATATATATATATATATATATATATATATAATACAATAGTAAATCAAGCTTATTAGCAATCAAGAATATATTATGTCAAGGCAACTTCTATAAATAAAGGATACATTCCACCTTTTGCTCTAGTCTAAAATATTAATATAGACAGGAGAGTTAACACATTATTTGTAACAGACTGGCATAAAAGTTTTCTTTTATTTCTATGTAAACTCAAGACCAAAAAATTAATTAGCTTCAGGACATCAACAGTAATTGACTGTTAGATATTAATATTTTTTAAATGCATATATTTAAAGTATATATAAAATATCTCTTTTTATTCAATTGTTTATGTCAAAATTAAACCATAAAATGTTTAATTTAATAGGTATACTTTCACAAGTATATGAACATATACTTACAAAAATGTTTTTCCAAATATAAATCCATACGAGATTTTAAATTAAAAAAAGAGGATTGACTATTGGAGTAAGTAATTTTGCTTGCATATGCCAATAATAATTGATAGTTGCATGATAATATCATTGCAGGAAATATTTCTTTAAATTTCTGTTTTTATATATTATGCATAAAAATATTAAAATTACAATGGAAATTTTCATGTATTTATTTAGATAAATTTAAAATATGATTTAATGAAGTAAACATTCATGAAAAACTGATAATTGTTGAGATTTAAAATAGTTATATTTCTTCTTTGTTTTGTTCTCCTCATTCTCAAATTCTATTGGTTGAGAAGTTTTTTAAAAAAAATATTTTATCCTCCAATGGTTTTTTTCTAAATATTGTTAATTTTCTTCAATTCACACTTTTTATTTATGCTCTTGCAACCTTTTAAAAATGTCTATAACTTTTGTTAGCAGTCTCTGGTCATATTGTTCAATTTCTTCCAGAATATGTGTTTTATTAAAATTGATGTCATGATTAGTTAATTTAATGTCTGAATAAATGGCTGATGAATTGGATTTGCTTCAAATTGCCAAAATGTATTTTTTTACTTTCTTATATTTATTCTATGATTGGCACAATTATTTTCAGGAGGAAAGACATTGTTAGGAAGAACTAAGAGACTTTCTAATGACAATCTTTTTCACCAACAAACTCTGATACTAAACAAATGCTTCTTCAAAATTGTTTTGATTACAAGATTATTAATAGGGATTTTTTTATATAATAAGAAAAAAAATGATATTTCAGAAATTAAGACAGTTCTTCCATATATAAAGGAAGTAACTGATAAAATTGGTAATATTTCAAAATAAACGAATATCTATACAGTTTATACTACATTAAAAAATAATGAAGTATTTTCATGCTCTAAAGATAAAATTCATTTGGAGTGTCATGGTGTACATAAAATTCCATGTGGTATTTCTTCACATTGATACATTGGTCAGACCAATTGTAGGAGCAGCATAAGAAAGGAAAAACATACTTTCTTAGTTAGAGAAAAATCCAATTCATCAGCCATTTATTCACACAATAAATTAACTAACTATGATAACAATTTTAATAAAATACATATTCTGCAATAATTGAACAATATGATAAGAAATTGCTAAAGAAGATATAGTGATTTTTAAATGGCATAAGAGCATAAATGAAAACAGTGAATTGAATAAAAGTAACAATATTTGGAAAACTAATTGGATCAGATACATAGATGACACATTTGTCATATTGGCAACATGGAAAAAATAAATTAGATGATTTTTTCTTACATTTAAATATTATGCATCCTCATATTAAATTTACCATGGAGACAGATTCTGATGGAAAACTCCCTTTTCTTGATGTCCTAGTCACCAGAATACCAAATAGTTTATCTTTTTCAATTTACAGAAAGAAGACACACATGAATAGATATTTACATTCTCATCATCACCCAACTCAGATAGTTTATGTAGCCAAAAACTCTTTAAAATAGAACAATTAACCTTTCAGATAAGTCATGTCTAAAAGAAGAAATAAATCATATTCATATTGTTTTATTAGCAAATAGTTATAACTTTACATTTATAAAAAAAGCCTTATTTTAAGCCCAAAATGGACAAAATAGGAAACAAAAAGATGATAATTCAGCTATTAGGATTTGTGTTCCATATGTAAAAGGAACTACAGACAGTATTGGACATATATTAAAATGCTATAATGTAGATACATTTTCTACTCATCAAAAGATCAGAAATATAATAACCAAGCCTAAGGTTTCAATACCTCTTGAATATCATGATGTTTATCAACTCTCATGTGAAAATGTAAAGCTTCTTACATAGGTATGAGTAATCATCGCATCAGTGTTAGGAGAGATGAGCAGTTAAACAACACTCATCAGCACTCTCACTCCATCCTATAGATTCAGGTCATAAATTTGATTTTTCTAGTACTAGGATCATATCCAGATGTGATAATCTCTACCAGTGCAAAATTAGAAAAGTCATTGAGATACTTAAAGACCATATTGTATCAATAAGCAAGATGATACATGCAAACTTCCTCTTATTTGGAAAATGTTTTAAAAAAAAACATTCTTAATTTAACATTTTTGCTATTGGTGGAATTTTAACATTTTTTTTTTTCAAATCAGTAATTGTAGTGCCTCTAAAACCATATTTCTACCTTTTATCACCCAGTGGATGACTTGTGTGATCAAGTTGAAACATTGATATATCAATATTTAAATTTTTTAACATGGATGAACCAGTCTACTATAGCAATATCATATTCTCATTGCATTAAACATGTAAAATGACTGGACAATGCAAAACAATGTATTTGATGAACTTAAGTATGATTGTCATGTGACAGGCAAATGTCATCTATGTTATAAATTCTTATTTCAAAGACATTTTAAAGGCATGTGGTGTCTATTGTTTCCATTGTGAAGGTATGGCAGAGAACACAATAAATAGTACAACTACAATTACAAATTATGTTAAAATATTTTACAAATAAAAATTTTATGTTGAAGAAATTGAAAGATAATACTGCCAAATATCAAACAAATATAAAAAAATAATACAACATTTTATATATTTGGGTATAATATTGGTTTTCTTTGCAAAACTTATTTCTAGAGCCATTATAATCTTTATTTTTTTCTATCCTTGCTTTTGGAAGGCTATACTACTTTATGAGTGGTAATTATGTGTGTGAGTTATAAATAGTAGTAAAATTTGTATAATTCTAACTAAGAAGAAATATAAGTCAAGTTTTTCAAAATGCAATAAGCAGTTTATAGTAGTAATTGTAAGTTATAATTTAAGTAACAACAATGCTTCTATCAGGTTTTAACTTCCATTACATAGATGAGATGGTACACCTTTTTACATCTTGTGATCATATCAAATTTAAGTAAATTAAACCCTCTGATGTTATTCAATCTTATATGAAAAATGATTCTTTTTATCAAAACTCAGTTGTTGTTTTTTTAAATTTTTACATTTTCAGTTATATTCTAGATTTTTGTTTGACAACAGTTTCATTCAATTGTGTTTTGCTTTATTTAAATATTTATACTTATTTATACTTCTGAGTTACTCTAATTCTTTTTATTTTAAGTGAGTAAGTGTGTGTAGTTTTCATTTTTTCCTTTTGATTTTTTTTTCATAAGTTCCTAACAAAATCATCAAAATTGAAGAGAGACTTTTTTCAAAAAGAAAAAAATCAAGCTGGTTGAATTCTTCCTGAACAATGGATGATTGGTTCCTTGTATAGGATGACTGATGAATGTTTTATCATTACAATTAAAGATAAGACAGTGGCAATTCTGATGGAAGCCATCAAACACAATATAAAAGAGAGTTCCACTATATATTTGGATTGCTTGAAAACCTACAAAAGTAAAGAATTGGGAAGTGCTGGTTATGCTCATTTTCATGTGAATCACAGATATAATTTTGCGATACCAGAAACAGGGGTTCACACACTAAACATTGAAGAACTTGGAGGTTCAGTAAAATGGCAAAATAAGCAGCTGTAAAGGACATTGTGACAACATCTAGACTCATACTTGGCCAAATTTATGTGGTGGAGATTTCATAGAAATGATGACTCTTTCATTTCAATACTGAACAACATCAAAAACATTTCTCTGTCAGAATGGAAAGTTAATAAAAGTGTTGTAATTTATATTTCTTTATTTTGTTTTTTGGTTTTTAAAAAATATATTCATTTTTTGCCATTTTTATGGAAAATCCCATTCAGGCGATACACTGTGCAATCACGTGTTTAGAAAAACTCCAATTTTGGAGGGAAAATTTTCAGTCATGGTATCTATTTTGTCTCAAAAAGTTGGTCCATTTAAAATAAAGTAGAAATGACAAATTTCTTGTTTCAACATGACAATTCCTGTTATATATTACATGGTAAATATCATTTGCATATACTTTAAAGTTTTTGATAATAATTTAGAGTGTTATTGTAATTTAGTCCTGCAGCACTTTTTCACATAAATTTTCAGTCTGCCAATAATTTTGTAAATCTTGAGAAAATATCATATACACATGTGCATGGCATTTTTATCATATCAAAAGATTACAAAGTTGTTAGTGAATTGATACAAATGTGAAAAGACATTGCAAACCTAATATGTGTTACAGATCTAACATGTAAGTACCAATTTCTGATACAATCATAACAACAACCTAACATCTACAATTACCATTAAATACTATTTATTGTATTTATAAGTGTAGATAAGAAAAATGAAAATAAACTAGGTTATTTCTTATTTTTAATTTCAATTCTATTACACAAAAGGTTATTTATTTGGAAATTGTAGGTGTTAGAATGTAGAGACGTTTGTTATAATAAATATCCATTGGTACTATGCATTGATTTAATAATATACATGTATATGTGAAAACTTTAAATTGTTATTTATTCAATATTTGAGTACAATATATATATATATATATATATATATATATATATATATATATATATATATATATATATATATATATATATATATATATATATATAATACTTGGAATTTAAATGTAATTATATGGGATTTGAATATAAACTTTTATGCTCCCTCTATCCACTCTATTTCATTCAACAGATACACATGATCACACAAATGTAAAATAGATAAATCATCTACAATATATTTATTTTGTGCTGAATCAGCACTCATAATTTGGTCCATGTCATCATCTTCTACACATATGTATAATAAGTACTCGGTTTATATTAAGATAGTAAATCTTCAAACTTTAATGGACATCCTGACATCAGATTTTCAAGGTATGAATAGCTAAAGAGTAGAATGGTCGAGTAGAAGAATTTCTATCTTAATATAAATGGAGCACTGATTATGTACATGTGTGAAAGTTATATTGGAGTTCATTTATCTTTTTCTCATGTATGTTATCATGGGTATCGGTTATTTTAGATAGAGTGGATAGCAAAAGGGAACTTGAAGTCTGTGTTCAAATTCCCTATAAACACATTGAACTTATTTAATAAAAAAAATTAATTAGATGATTGTAAATGATTATTTTTTATAGAAAATGAAGAAGAGAAAAAGTGTATGATTAAAAAAAGTTAGTTGATAATTCTAAGTGAAAGAGTTTTTTTAGATTTATTTCATTAGTTTATTTTGTTTTGAGATTTGCTTTCACATCGAAATATGTATATTAAGCAGGCTCTTTTATGATTTATTGATAGGATAAACACGAACCAGCTGATTATAATTTTAAATTAGTCTTATTTGAAATTTTAATTAAAATTTTCATTATAAAGCGATAAAATTTTTCTTAAACAAATATGACAATACGCGCAACTGTTCTTTTAATGAAGAACTGCTAAACATTGCCGTCTCCGATTTGTCTCAGAGGCAAAATGTAATAAAGAAAATAATTACAGAACTCTATTTTCATTAATATATATATATATATCAAAAGAAAATATATATTCTTCTTTCAAAGTCTATTATTATTTAATAATAATAATAATAATAATAATAATAATAATAATAATAATAATAATAATAATAATAATAATAATAATAATAATAATAATAATAATAATAATAATAATAATAATAATAATAATAATAATAATAATAATAATAATAATAATAATAATGCTATTTTAATATAAATCTACACAATACATGTTATTTTTTTTACTTAAAAAAACTACAGAAAAAACTTCCAAACACTAAAAAACGGGTGCAAATGTTAATCATTTTAAAACTGCATAATATTATTTTTTTTATGAATCTAGTACTAAATAAAAATTTAATAAGTAGTATCTTTTATATAAACATAATGAATATCTTTTATATAAACATTTATACACTTTATGTAAATATACCTTATATACTATTTTTGAACTTATCCTGGCAGAGTAAACATTAAAAAACAAATATTTTTCCAATTAGATTTATAATTTTTAATGTATAATCCTATTCAGAAAACCGTATGGTTTTAGATGATAAATGGATGTATACCAATTTTTAAGTAAAAAGGTAAACAATGATAAAAAACAGTTCCACCGTCAAAATCTGAGGAAGGGTAAAAGATTTGGGTAAGTACTTTGTTTGAAATGCATTATTTAAAAACTAATTTATCATATGCCTTTCTATAGTGTTACAAATGACATTCTGTTCCAGAAATTTGCTTATATATATATATATATATATATATATATATATATAAATATATATATATATATATATATATATATATATATATATATATATATATATACTTATTTTAATTTAATCACCAAAACTTATTACATATCAATCACAAAGGAGACAAAATATAATACTGATACTAATAGAAGTGTATAAAACGTATGCTAATAAGTGTTGAGAAATGTCTTTAATTTGTTCGTTTTTTATTGTCATTCTTAAAATACCTTTCTGGTATAACTTTTTAGAATGTTAATTGTTAATTATAATTTATTCACTTTATTTTATCATTTAAATATATTAAACACATTTTATGTATAAATAAAGGCTCAAAGTTAATGAATAAGCAATGTTTTCAGAAGTGTTTTTGTGGAGTTATGTTGTTGCAGCATGTAGAGTGTGTTTATTGTAATTCTGCCACTTTGGCATTGAAATTTCTCACAAAATTCTGAGCAATAAATTGTTGATTATTATTATTTTTAAAATTTTAATTGCTTTAATAAAATTATTACACAATATTTAGTAGATAAACCAGTATGGATAAAAATCTTTGTGTATACAAAAAAAGAATAAGACACTTTAAAGAACATTTACTCTTATCTATTCTAAAAATGTTAACTCTTAAAAAAAAAAAAAAACTGATATTTTCTATTGTTTAATAATGATCAACCTTAATTTCTATATAAAATATATATTTTATGTGAAAACTCAATTAATTGCACTTTATTTTTTTTTAATTTAATTTTAAAAATGAATAATATTCTAAAAAAATCACATTTGATCTTTTTAAACTGTTGAGATGAAAACTTCCCCTGTCTATTTTGAATGGAATGTAGCTAGTCTTAAGTTAAATATTCCTCTATATTTAAATATATTATTTTTCCAATTAAATCTTTTTTCTGTATAAAATATTAGTATTCATAATTTTATTTATTAAAAATGTAAACATTCAAGTGATAGAAAGTTCTTTTTTTTTTAAATATGAAAATAAGTATCTAAATGAAGTTCTTACCTATAAAATGCAGCATGAGATCATTGGATGTAAATTATCTATTCAAAATGTTAGATGATTAAAATTTTAGACATTTGAATTGTATGTTATTAAAAAAATATACCTTTAATATCTAGGGTCAGTTATTGTCAAAGAAAGAAAAAATTCTAAAAGTTAATAAATTATTAAATTGTTATTAAAATTTCAAAAAGTATTCTAGAACCATTTTCAAATAAGTTATTTATTTTTATCCAGTAAAGACTACTTTTGGTTACCATATTAATCGTTCTAAGAGTTGTCTTTTTTGTTAAAAAATGTATTTTCAAGGGAAATCTCAAACAAGTGACATAGTTTTTGTTTTTAAGTTGTTGTTTTTTTTTTTTTACAAAAAGTTTGCATTTTTTTCCATGTGACAAAGCATCAGCTGAGAAGTGAACCCGCAAACTTGGGACAACTGCTTGTAAGGGAGCTGTGCTGACCACTTGACCACCAAAGGTTGCATTTTAACAATTTGTATACAAATTACTAAAAAAATCTTCTTTATATATACAAATGTGTGGTTTTCAGTTATTTATCATCAGGCTAAAATACTTAGTCAATTAGAATTTCTCATTTTTTGGACAACATCTTCATAACTTTGTCATGTTAATATGGTACTGTCAATCATGGAAATAATCTATAATATTGATGGTTTCAGGTTTTTTACAACTAAGGTTTACCATTTTGATTAATCATTTTTTATTAATACCTGACTATGATTTTTCTAATATAAAATAATAAAATCTACTTCCACATTTTAAAATGTTTTAACAATAGTATCTGTTAAAAATTATTAATTCATAACATTTGGCGATGTTAGCAAAAGAGTGTATTATAAAAATAAAAAAAAGTAGAAAACATTGGGAGTTTTATTTCCTTAAAATGTATATATTAACAATAGTGATTTAGTCTTCATATAAGACACAGAGATTGTATTTAAAGTAGATACCCCTTCAGAATGCAAAAAACACAGTTTACTATTTTCATTAATTATTATGTATTAACATGGGACTGATTTTTCTAATATGAAAATATAACAGATATTTTTATATTTTCAAAAGAGATATGGATCTGATCAAGTTGGATTTCTAATGACTATTCTATATATTCTCATAACTTCAGATATTATTCCTATGACAAACCATCCAAATAAGCTTCTAATAAATATACATTAGCCAAAATGAGTTGAAGACCAAAAGAAGGCTACGATGTTTTTGTTGATATATAATAGTTTTCAAAAGAATAGTGGATTTATTAAAAACAGGATCAAATGCACATGAATGTAAATTCTATATATAACATGATTTAATCCAAAAAGTTAATTATATGACCATGAATATATATATATATATATATATATATATATATTCATGGTTCTTTTCATATATATATATATATATATATATATATGAATGAAAAGAAAGTTATTGTTAACACTAACTGAAATAATTATAAAAAATATATAAACCATTATACAATTACAAATATCCAGTAACACCCTCTGTTTAAAGATCTATATCTCAATAATAGCAAATCTTAAATTGATAACACTTTAAGGTTGTATGCTAAACGATGTTAAATATTGAAATACAGACCTACTCAAACACAGAGCATGAAATTTTAAATAAGCAAACCATCTTAAATTTTGCTAATAAACTAACAAGTTTACAAAGTTATTAAAGACAAACTAAACATTTGATTTTAATCTTTAAACTTCTCCCAAACTATAAATGAAAACAAAGTTACTGTTAACATTAACTGAAATAATTATAGAAAATATACAAACCATTATACAATTACAAATATCCAGTAACGCCCTCTGTTTAAAGATCTATATCTCAATAATAGCAAACCTTAAAATGATACCACTTTAAGGTTGTATGCTAAACGATGTTAAATATTGAAATACAGACCTACTCAAACAGAGCATGAAATTTTAAATAAGCAAACGATCTTAAATTTTGCTAATAAACTAACAAGTTTACAAAGTTATTAAAGACAAACTAAACATTAGAATCTAATCTTTAAACTCCTCCCAAACTATAAATGAAAAGAAAGTTACTGTTAATACTAACTGAAATAATTATAGAAAATATACAAACCATTATAGAATTACAAATATCCAGTAACACTCTCTGTTTAAAGATCTATATCTCAATAATAGCAAACCTTAAAATGATACCACTTTAAAGTTGTATGCTAAACGATGTTAAATATTGAAATACATACCTACTCAAAGACAGAACATGAAATTTTAAATAAGCAAACGATCTTAAATTTTGTTAATAAACTAACAAGTTTGCAAAGTTATTAAAGACAAACTAAACATTAGATTTTAATCTTTAAACTCCTCCCAAACTATAAATGAAAAAAAAGTTATTGTTAACACTAACTGAAATAATTATAGAAAATATACAAACCATATATATATATATATATATATATATATATATATATATATATATATATATATATATATATATATATATATATATATATATATATGTATATATATATATATTGTGCCCTTTTGTATGGGTCACCATTTAATTTTTGTGCTAATCTATTAAAAATTTTAAATTTAAGATATATTTGAATATGTGATGTTAATTTTTGCTTATGGTAATATTTTAAAAGGTTTAATTAAAGCAATCTATGAGTATTTGATATGTAAAATTGTGCTGATATTGAGAGAGACATTTTAAATGATGATGATTATAATATATAGTTGGAAAAATGGCCATAATCAATACTGCATTAATAGATTTAATAAATAAATATTTAAAACTAAAGTATTTAAAAAGACAAGTTAAAATTAAATGCATATATTTATTGTTGATAAAATAATGTTATAAAAGAATATAAATATTTTAATTATTGTAAGTACTTAAATAGAAGATTAAAATTTGATTTTAATAATGTCGAATAATTATTTTAAAATCTGTTATAATATCTTGTTTATTTTAAAAATATTTATTTTAAAAGAATGCAATTGTTAGTTTATTTTTAGACTATGACAAGCGTTTCTTGTGTTGTAGAAAACAGATGTTAGTTAGATATGCACACACATGCTTGGAAGTTATTTAGTAAAGTTGCAAAACTATTTTAAAAATCATGTTATAAAATTTATAAATAATATGTGAACTATTGCAAGATAAAAATAAAGATATTAATGTAGAATATTAAATTTGATTTTTAAAAAATATTGCTTTAAAAATATAACGTATAAAAAGACTTAGTGTATTTTAAATAATTTTCTAGAACTTTAAGTGATATAAAATTAAAATCAAGTCAGTAAGAATATTTTTAAAAAATGTTTAATGGATTTAAATAAATGATAAAGATTATTTTAAAATTTGATAATGTAATAAATATTAAATGTTAAATAAGTCATTATTTATTTTTAAATTTTGTGTTGTTGGTAAATATGTAAATAAGCCAGCAAGTTGATTGTTTAAATGTACCAATCAGATGGGAAGTTTCTTCCGGTATAAAAGCTCAGTTCAATTGTTAGGAGAGGACTCTGTGATTGAATTTTTAAGTTAATTGTGTTATTAAAAAATAGCTAAGTAAATTTTTATAGACGCTTTAAAAAATCATTTTTTAAAATTATAAGAGTGTCTTTGTAATAAGTTATAGAAATTTTAAAATGATAAATATGCAGTGTTAATTCAATTTTTCCCTATCATTTGTCTCTATTTAAGCTCAATTTGCAAGCAAATAATCATGGAAACATCATATATAGTAAAAATATATCGGAAACTTTACCTTAGGAATATGACAAACGTTGGATTAGTTCGGATAATTACGAGATGGAGAAAAGTAATATTTTGGACAGTATATAATTTTAAAAGCTAATTGCTATTGACTATTAGAAAATAGATATTTTAAAAAATAAAATACTTCTTATGAAGAAAGTATTTTTGCAAGCTATAAATTTAAATATATATCTTAAGTAAAGATATTAGAAATAAAAGTAGTTTTTTATAAATACTTGCCTTGTTAAGTCTTTATGTTTAAAAGACTGAATATTGATAATTTTGGAAGGCAAATAAATTGAAAATATAATTAGCTAAAAGTCTTAATATAATAAAAATTATTATATTGAAGTAATTTAAACGCTGGTCATTTTTAGATGAAGAAGCTTATTCTTACCTGGATATTTTGTTAAGAAATGCGCAAGTAATACGTGGACGTCCCAGTTAATTTAAAATAATTAAATGATAATTTTTCATAAACTATAGACTAATTTAAGATAATAACTTTAAATAATATTTTTAAAGAACTGCATCCGGATCAGATAAACTATTTTAATTTATTATATTTTATGGAAGAACTGATTAATTTTATTTTATTTTAAAAGAACATTTTTCATTTTTCATAAACTTTTAAAAAAACACGTGATGGACCGGAAAACGGAAATGGTGTTTTAGTGAATGTGTACCGAGGATTTAAGAACTATTATGGTGAAAAGAAGACATCGCTGGAGTTACGTAATATGAATTCTATTTTATTTATCTAATATAAAATTTAAATATTATTAATCTATTAAAAATAAGATAGGTACATTTCTTAAATAATAACTAAAAATAATATAATGATTAATTGCATAAGTTTATTTTATAATTAATATAACACAGAATATTTTAAAGAATGATCGTGAGTGTAAATGTGAATTATTTTATGAAGCTGTAATTCCGAAGAATATTGGAAGATGGACTGTACATTAAATCATTATTGATGGTAAAAATTGTAATAATAATAATAATATGTATTTAATATGTTTTTCTTTAGATTAACCAAAGGATATGTTATTGTTGAATGAATGTATAAATATTTTAAAAAATATACACACATTATATTGGCAGTGACAGTTTTATTTAAATATGCATAATTTGAATTTATGATATAAATATGATACAACATTACATAAAAGCTTAGAAATAATTATATGATTCTTTCGTAAATAAATTTTGATATTTTTTTTATGTTATAGTATTAGAATTATATTTATTATTTATAAGTAATTATTTTTTATTGCAAATTAGGAAGAGAGTTAAAAGTCTATATTTTATTTTTGTTTATTGGATAAATTACGTTAAGTTTTATGGAGAAGTTTATATTTGGATTGAAGGTTTACCAAGTATAGATGATGAAGTATAAATAGTTTGGATAATTAATATTTTATTTAGAGTTGAAAGTTGTTTTCCAGAAATTTTAAATAAGTTTAGAGGATGTTTTTGTAGATAGAAATTTATTAAGAAGGAGTAGTATAACACATAAAGTAAAGTAATAATTTCACATAGAAAAGAATCATAGAATTTATCTAATATAATACTTTATGAATTTGAAATTAATGAATGATTTAAATAATATTATTATTTCAACAACACATATATGTAATGAATATTTGATAAAACCTGTAGCATGAATTGCATTAAGTGAAATATAAAGTTATAATCAATTATTTGTTATTACATTACACAGATACATTAATTTCTATATTATAATATTAAAGTAGTACTAATAGTAAAGTGAACACATACTATTACATTATGGAATGAATAACATTAATACTTAATTGATGTAGCAATTTAATTATTAAAGTTTAATTGTTTACATATGCTACATAAACAGTATTTACATAAATTTATGTGTAATAATTGAAGCTTACTGAAATGTATTTAAAGTGTAAGTTCGAAAATACTTCAATGTTATTAGTACAGCATTTTAAAAGAATGTAAATTATGTATTAAGAATATAAGTTGGTAACAGTATAAACATTTTGTATTATTATTTTCTTATATTTTTTTATTTTCTTTGTTTTCTAATTTTGAACTGTAAATATTGTAAATAGATTCTTAATTAAAGTTAATGTAAATAAATTTGTTTAATTTATTTTAAAAGTGTGTCGAGTTCATTATTTTGCACCACAGCATTTGACAGCAGATAATTTGAATAAACATAATATTTGCACAATATGAATTTATTATTAGTATTAGAAATAAACACAATATTTTCTTGATATCATTTATAAGAATTGATTGACATTAATATATTATATTACAATGGTCATAGAGTAGTTATAATGCATAATATAAGAGTACAATATTATTTATTACCACAGATTATTAAGTTATAAGATTTTGATTTATTCCAAAATTAAGATACTATATGAAAATAAAAGATATACATATTATTATTTATTTGATGATTGATGATATAACAGGAATAAATAAGCTTAAGTTATACCCTAAGATTAGTATTGAGTATTATTATTATTAGAATAAATTAGGTGTATTTAGGTTTGATATAAAATCCATTATCATACTTATTTACATGAGTTATCATTTCTTTAAGATAATTAGAAGAACCTGAGATTATTTAATTATATTTTAAAATTAAAAGTTCAGATTTATTTATTTATCATTATTAAAGATAGTTTATCTTATTTTAAAAGCCATAAGAATACTGTAGATGTAGTAGTAAGGTAATAAGGAGGTAATAGTATTCTTATGCCTTGAGACAGTGTCTTGGGAGATATTGACTCAATGTAAATCTACTTATTGCTTTGTAACTTTACTTCACAGTCTCATGATTTTGATAAATACTTATTTAATTAATACATAATAAAGAAGTATATTGATTTTGATAATTTATAATAAATTTAATTAGAATATGATAGTATAAAAGTATGTCAAAAGTAGATATACAAATTTTTATTAAGCATAACAATTCAATTGAGCTAGTTGTATTTCAAGTTATATTATATATCAGAAGTAAGGGTACATATATATATATATATATATATATATATATATATATATATATATATATATATATATATATATATATATATATATATATATATATATATATATATATATTCTCAGAAATGAAATATAATCAATTTATATGACAATTATATACATTAATAATAAATAAATAATACATTTATTAACATCTAATCAATTTTCATTCAAAAATGAACCTTGTCAAGATATTATAACAATTCAAAAATTCATGTGATCTACATATGATCTTACCACACCATCTACTCGTCAAACTTAACTATAAAAATGTTTTTTATATTCTCCAATTTTTATTTAAAGACCATTTTCCTCCTAACTTTACTGACTCTTGTACTAAATTCATACATTTCTCTTTATTTTTTTGTATATACAATGTTTCATATACTTTTTTTTCTTTATAATTTTTACAATATTTCATAACTTCAATATTTTCTTTAAAATTCATAATGTGTCCTGTTTCTAAAAAATGACAAAATGGTCCTGATTTAATATATTTCCTATTTATTGCTTTCTCATGCTCTTTATCTCTTTCTATCTTACTTTTTGCTGACTGACCTATGTATATCACCTTCATTTTTTACAAACAATTTTATAAATTTTTTCTATCTTATCATTCTTATCAATTTTTATTTTAGAATTACTTACTAGTTTTTTTAAAGATTTACTATTTTTCCATCCAATACCTATATTACGATTCATTTTTTTCTTTTCTATCATTTTGAATTTTATATACATCCTTGGAATATGGAATAGAAATCCATTTCTTATATTTTCTTTCATTTTTATTGCTAACTTTTTATATCTATTATTATTTCTTAAAATATTTCTTACTACCATACTATTATATCCATATTCAATGTATTCTTCTTGGATTTTAAATATTTTCTCTATTGCATCCTTATCATTTAATGTAAGCCTATCATTGTTTTCTTTTATTCCTATTAGTACCCCCATTTTTTGACACCAAGGTTGATAAGATTTTGGATGCATCATTCCTCTAACATTTTTATCCTTTATGTAGTGCTTTATATTAATCATTCCATTTTCATCCTTTTTTATTAATAAATTTAAATATTTTACTCCTTCTTTATTATTTTCTATAGTAAATTTAATATTAAACATATTTTTATTTAGTTCATTAAAAGCTTTCATTATGCTTCTTCCATTTCCTACAACTAAAATATTAACAAAATAAAAAAGAATTTGGTATTTAAAATTAAGAGTACTATTATCCTCTGTCCATAGTAAGTTACAATTCTATCATCACTCTTGTGTAAAATCTACAATCAATTGTAGGTCATTTTTAAGTAAAGGAAGACTTCATGAATTTGAAAAAAATATTTCATAGTAAATAACACATTGTCAGATTTTATGATGTTGGGAAAAAATAAAACATAAGAATTGGTTTGAAAAATAGAAATGTACTTTACTATGTAGACCACAAAATTATAAGCACATGAGAGTAAAGGACTTTTCATGAATTAAATATGAATAAATAATTTGCTAAAATTGATGATATATGAAACTGTGTTGAACTTTGTTATTCATTTTAATGGATGTTACCAAATGTAATTTAGTTTTATGCTCAAATATTTATTTTATTGAAGAAGTAGAAAATTTAAATATATATATATATATATATATATATATATATATATATATATATATATATATATATATATATATATATATATATATATATATATATATATATATATATATATATATATTGTAACGATATATAAATATGTTGTTACATTAATTTAAAATAAAAACTTAAAAGTTCGCAAATAAAAGTAAAAAACTAAATGCTAAAATTAAAATGTTTGTTCGCACAGATGCCAAACTTTAAAAATATTTTTTTAAAAAAAAAAAAACAAATAAATAAGTATTTGAATGTACTTTTTATAAGAAAAAGTACAAGATTTAAAAATAAAAACAGGTATTAATTAATTCTTGTAATCTGTAAATGGAAATGATTGTTTATAAATTGTTTGAAAAGCAAGCTAGCCTTGGGCTCTTGTATAATTAAAATGATCTGATGAAAGATAAATAAGAAAATAAAGAGAAATTAGCTTGACCAATGGAAGCACCAAGCCTTGGCTTGGACCCTAACGAAAGTGATGGATTAGTGACATTTTGTTGATTGAATCCATGTGAATAATATAAAAAGAGAAATACAGTTTTTTTGGACAGTTCCAGTGTTTTGTGTTTGAGAGATGTGGTAGGACGCACATACCACACTCTCTATAAAAAAAAAAAAGTGAAAAGACTGTGATACCTTGAACCAGCTATTGCCATCTCCAGAACATTATCTTCCAGTGGAGGCATCGCAGGAATTAAAGCAGAAACCTGGACTCTTCTACTGTGAGCTATGAACTTTACAAATTAACAACAACAACAAAAAAAGTAATTAAGAACTTTCATCAATGTTTTTTTTAAAGATTCAGCTAATTTAAATTTTAAAATGAACTCTTATTTGATTTTCAAATTAATAATTGATTGTTTAAATTTATATAGTTAAGTTTTGCTAAAATCATTTCCATTTTATTATTATTATTTGTAGTAATATTTATTGTAGAAATTATTAAATGCATTACATTTAAGTTGGGTATAGACATTGCAGAGATTCGTTAGTGGTTGATTATGTTGAAGTTTTCACATTTGATTAGAATATATAGGTCAACGATGTTAATGTGGGCATCTTACAATGAATGCCATGGGATCTTGTGTATTCCCTTTTGCAAGTGATGTTATTGATGATTTTGTATTTTGATCGATTGTGTTTAATTTGGATGTTTTTGACCGTGGAATATGTGCAGCCGATCTATACTCAACATTTTAAAAACAAATTTATAAAAATAATCTGTGCGAACATATTTAAATGTTAAATTTAAGGTGGGCATGAATGGCTATATAGTTTTGTAAAGTTATATTAAGGGAGGGTAATCTTAGGTTATTCATTTCATAGTTGAATTGGTTCAATGGATTGGATATATTTGTGTAATTGTAGATGTAGTATGAGATCCACTACAGGCAGAATTATATATATATGCCACACACCTTCTGTTTGCCTATGGATGGGTTTGTAAGACGGCAAAGGACCACAGTCCATTCCTATGGAGTTTTATGTTTATTGTTCTACTCGCCAACAGATGTAACATTCCTGTTGGTGGAGAGACAATGTCTTCTCTAATTGTACTTACTGATCAGATGTACATTCCTGACAGTATAGTATTTTGTGTTGTCGTATTTTCATGCTACATTGAATACATACATGTATCAGATGGATTGGTGCCGGTTTGATTGCAAAATTTGTTGCCTAAGGTTAAATCAGGGAAGAATATTTTCTTTTCAAATGCAGATCTATGTAGTCTATTCATCCTCGACTCACTAAATAAATATTAAACTCATGGTTGTAATTTACTTACATGTAAAACTAAAGATTAATAGAAAAATCTAAAATGGTGAATTTATTCCTCAAAATTTAAATGTTATTTTATATGTGCATAAATAAATATTTTTATGTGTTAATTCCTGGCAGTGGCTTTTATTCTTTTATATTTAAGATATAAAATTTATATTTTATTATCTCTGCTACTCCACTGAGCTAGTGACTTGGGCTAATGATCTGAATATTTAAATATAGTGGAATCTTAACAGCACGTATCTGCCTACTCTATAAATTTTTCTAGGTTTAAATGCCTGGATGGCACCCTGTGGAGCAGATATGTAGTTTGCAGTTAGATTCGATCTTCACTTTCAGTTCTGATCGTTATAATATATATATATATATTATGATTTTGATTATATCAAGAAACAATTTAGATTTAAAAAGTACTAAAAGATGAATGTTATATGATTGATGATTTTGATTATGTACATAAGAAACTATGCTGTACATGTGTGCTACTTGTCTATCAGTCTAAAGATAGAAATAAAATATTTGTGAGGATCAGTCACACATAGGATTTCATCCATTGGGTATTAAAGGCTGGGATTTATTCAATGATATGGGTAGTCATTATATAATTACATTGGCATTATGTGTGATTGAAATATTAATGTTTTAAAATTAATCAGGATAAAAACTTTGAATATTTTCAGAAAATAGCTACATTTTTATTTACCATTCTCAAACTCACTCCACTCACAACTTTGACACCATCCACTTCAAATAAATAAAATAATGATTGCTGTTATTCATTTTCTAAACTAGAGATTATCTCTAGCATTGATACAAACTTTAAACATAACTTAATGATTAATATATCTGATTTTTTGATTTTTTTAAACAATTGTTCAACTGTTTCTTATTAGTTTTCCATGGCATAAATGTGAATCACAAGCCAAAGGATAGTGAGAAATAACTATCAAATAAATCATTACCATTCAATTAATACTATTTAATTAGATTATGACCATAAAGGCAATTAAATTATAAAAAAAAATTCAGGTATTAAGAATATTTGAATTTCTATATTATATAAATGGTAAGAGAAATATGTTTATGATAAACAAAATTATATATATATATATATATATATATATATATATATATATATATATATATATATATATATATATATATATATATATATATATATATATATATATATATATATATATGGCGTTCTACCAAAAACACTGTCAAGCATATGTTTACATAAACGTCAGAGCATTCATTCACTATCTCTAACTTTAATTCCACTTTCAGATCATGATTTCAAGCTATTTGCTATCATCAATGAAAGATAGGAATTTTAGAAACTAGATCTAAACACAAACTCTGAGAATTTATGAAACAGTTTCTATTCAGCTTGCAAGCGTGAATCTTTTAGACATGTAATGTCTTCAAACTCAGCATAGCAAGCCAGATAGCTACATGGGTCTGATCTCAGTTCAGCATCACCACATAGTAGAAGCCTCTGCAATATATATCATTGCTAGAAAGACCTCAAGATCTTTCTAGCAATGATATATGTCTTTCTAGCAATGATATATATTGCAGAGGCTTCTACTATGTGATGCTGAACTGAGATCAGACACATGTAGCTATTTGGCTTGCTATGCTGAGTTTGAAGACATTATGTGTCTAAAAGATTCACGCTTGCAAGCTGAATAGAAACTGCTTCATAAATGCTCAGAGTTTGTGTTTAGATCTAGTTTCTAAAATTCCTGTCTTTCACTGATGATAGCATATAGCTTGAAATCATGATCTGAAAGTGGAATTAAAGCTAGATATAGTGAGTGCATGCTCTGACGTTTATGTAAACATACGCTTGATGTTGTTTTTGGTAGAACACCATCTGTTGACATAAATACAGCGTTAGCAAGTTTTTAACTTGTTTTTTGTTTTTCATATATATATGAATCAGAAAGTGGGTTGTTTTTGTTAAGTATAAAATATATATATATATATATATATATATATATATATATATATATATATATATATATATATATATATATATATATATATATATATATAATCAAAACTACCCCAAATCTAAAATTAAACCAGACCAGAATAAAAATAATATTAAAACACAACCTAAGGTTTCACTGCTACAAGCAGACTTCTCAAGTGTAAAGAAATAATAAAAAAAAAAAAACACACATTATATATACTATTAAAAACTACCCACAAATCCATTCACTTCCCATCCACCCTTAATATTAAAAGAACTCTTAAATAAGTTAATTGCTTCAGAATCATAAATTTTCAATAATAAAGACTCTTTAATTCTTCTTTTGATTTCATTTCTCTCAAAGAAGACAACCTTAGCTTCATCAAAATCAATAGTGTGGCCTGTATCTTTTTCATGGACATACAAAGCAGAACTAAGATATCTATTTTTAACTCTACTTTTATGAACCTTTACTCTTTCATTTAAACTCAAACTACTCTGACCTATGTAAACCTTCTTACAAAATAAACAAGGAATAAAATATACCACACCAGGAATAGTCTTTCTATCAAAAACTTCCTTTGTATTATTCAATAAATTATTCAATGTAACACCCCTTTTCCAAGCAATTTTCTTATTTCCAAACAATTTACTATTTCTACACACAATTTTATAAGAAGACAATTTAAATGGCAAAGAAATAAAATCATATTTTTCTTTAACCTTTACATCCTTACAAATATTACTATTAAATAAAATACTTTTAACAAATTTATCAGAGTATCCAACACTTAAATAATCTTTATAAAATTGATATTTCTGAAACAAAGCTACCCCACTAGAATTATTTAATTTAATATTCCTATGACAATAATTCCTTAAAGCAGCTACTTTATGAGATACAGACTGATAGCTATCAGGTTTAATTATAGATCTTAATTCTTTACTTTTAACTAAATGACTGCACAATAAACAATTAGTTTCTATATTTCTAATCACCAAAAGATCTAAAAATTTTAACTTACCAAAATCTAACCCCCCTCCTTCTAACACAAATTTTATAGAAGGATCAAAACAATTAAACTCATTTACAAATTCCTTCAATTTACCATTCTCAACAACAAATAAACAATCATCAACATATCTGACAAATAATTTTACATATAAACAATTCTTTTTAATAATAATTTCCTCTTCCATAAAACTAATATAAACTGAACATACTAAAGGAGAAATAATATAACCTATTATCCACCCTTCCTTAATCTTATAAAAATTACCTTTATAAGTAAAATACATAGAATCTTCCAATAACAAAAGCAAATCTTTAATTACCTTAATTTTATTTTTTGATAAAGAACTTTTCTTAATCAATACAGACAAAAGAACATCAATACTGCTTAACCTATTAACAGACTGATACATATTTTCAATATCTAAACTTCCAAATACCCAACTACTTTCCATTTTAAAATTATTAATCTTATCAAAAGCCTCAAAAGAAGAAGAAACTGTGTACTGACCAAAATCAACAAATTGTTTTAAAAAATTATTCAAGAATCTAGAAATACCTTCTACAACACTACCTGTAAAATCAAAAATAAATCTTAAAGGAAAACCATCTTTATGAGTTTTAATATTCACAAACATCTTAGCTGATGTAAAATCATTAGGATAGCATTTTAAATAATCTACTCTATTAAAAATTTTTAAATTAACCATTTTCTTCATAATATCTATCAATTTTCTTTTAATCAAATTACCTGGATTTTTATCTAACAACATATATTTACCATTATTTAATTCTCTATCCATTTTCTCTTTGAAATCATCTCCTTTCATAATAACAAACCTACCAGCTTTGTCTTCACGAGAAATGATTACATCATTAGCAATTAACCTATTTTTAAGATGTTTAATCTCAGCAGGATTAATAACAAATTTTTCTTTCCTTTTTAAACTTTTATTCAAAATCGATTGAATACCAACTTTCTGCTCATCACTCAAATTACTAGATTCAATAGACGAAATTGTATCAAAAACTATATTTTTTGAATGAAATGGAACAAAATTAGGGCCTTTACCAAGAATATCTAATTCTCTATCATTTAACTTCAAATCCGTAAGATTAACAACTCCTATCCTCAGAAACATTATTCTCATAACCTTTATCACTACAATAAACTTTATTAACTTTCCCAAACAACCACTTTAATTTTCTTTCATATTTTTTACAATATAAATTTGACCTATTCTGTCTAAATTGTCTCATAAAAAAATTCAAAATTGAATAATTAAAATCTTGCCTCCTTTCTAAATAAAATCTATTCCTTTTATATAGATAAATAAATTTATAAAACCTTACAAAATTATCTTTTAAAAAACTATTCAATATATATGTTTGTAACTTAAAAACTAAATTTTTATTTTGAATCAACTTTTTATTTTTACTAAAATTAATAACACAACACCTAGGAAAAACACTAAATTCCCTACATTTTTTAAGAAAATAAATCTGCCATCGTAAAGATTCTATCTTATCACTCAATTTAGACAAATTTTTAATCCTTCTAATATCATTAAATGGAAAATTATTAAAAATTAAGCTCCACAAACCCATACTAAATACCCAAATTACCAATACTCTTATAAATTAAAACCCAATAAAACCTACACACACTTCTATATATATAATATAACTAAATAAACACAAATATACTCTTTCAACCCAAACTCACACAACAAACATAATATACATAAATGACATTCAAATATATCAATAATTAAAAACAAAAAACAAAAATAAATATATCAATAATAAAATGTCTATAATAAATATCAATAATAAAATATCAATAATAATAATAATAATAATAATAATAAAAAAATCTTTACACTACATCAGCAAAACTACTCTTAAACTCAAAAAACTCATTAAAATGTAAACATTACAAGCATAAAGCTAAACTAGTCAATATAAAATCAAAACTACCCCAAATCTAAAATTAAACCAGACCAGAATAAAAATAATATTAAAACACAACCTAAGGTTTCACTGCTACAAGCAGACTTCTCAAGTGTAAAGAAATAATAAAAAAAAAACACACATTATATATACTATTAAAAACTACCCACAAATCCATTCACTTCCCATCCACCCTTAATATTAAAAGAACTCTTAAATAAGTTAATTGCTAAGGTTGTCTTCTTTGAGAGAAATGAAATCAAAAGAAGAATTAAAGAGTCTTTATTATTGAAAATTTATGATTCTGAAGCAATTAACTTATTTAAGAGTTCTTTTAATATTAAGGGTGGATGGGAAGTGAATGGATTTGTGGGTAGTTTTTAATAGTATATATAATGTGTGTTTTTTTTTTATTATTTCTTTACACTTGAGAAGTCTGCTTGTAGCAGTGAAACCTTAGGTTGTGTTTTAATATTATTTTTATTCTGGTCTGGTTTAATTTTAGATTTGGGGTAGTTTTGATTTTATATTGACTAGTTTAGCTTTATGCTTGTAATGTTTACATTTTAATGAGTTTTTTGAGTTTAAGAGTAGTTTTGCTGATGTAGTGTAAAGATTTTTTTTTTTTATTATTATTATTATTATTGATATTTTATTATTGATATTTATTATAGACATTTTATTATTGATATATTTATTTTTGTTTTTTGTTTTTAATTATTGATATATTTGAATGTCATTTATGTATATTATGTTTGTTGTGTGAGTTTGGGTTGAAAGAGTATATTTGTGTTTATTTAGTTATATTATATATATAGAAGTGTGTGTAGGTTTTATTGGGTTTTAATTTATAAGAGTATTGGTAATTTGGGTATTTAGTATGGGTTTGTGGAGCTTAATTTTTAATAATTTTCCATTTAATGATATTAGAAGGATTAAAAATTTGTCTAAATTGAGTGATAAGATAGAATCTTTACGATGGCAGATTTATTTTCTTAAAAAATGTAGGGAATTTAGTGTTTTTCCTAGGTGTTGTGTTATTAATTTTAGTAAAAATAAAAAGTTGATTCAAAATAAAAATTTAGTTTTTAAGTTACAAACATATATATTGAATAGTTTTTTAAAAGATATTTTTGTAAGGTTTTATAAATTTATTTATCTATATAAAAGGAATAGATTTTATTTAGAAAGGAGGCAAGATTTTAATTATTCAATTTTGAATTTTTTTATGAGACAATTTAGACAGAATAGGTCAAATTTATATTGTAAAAAATATGAAAGAAAATTAAAGTGGTTGTTTGGGAAAGTTAATAAAGTTTATTGTAGTGATAAAGGTTATGAGAATAATGTTTCTGAGGATAGAGTTGTTAATCTTACGGATTTGAAGTTAAATGATAGAGAATTAGATATTCTTGGTAAAGGCCCAAATTTTGTTCCATTTCATTCAAAAAATATAGTTTTTGATACAATTTCGTCTATTGAATCTAGTAATTTGAGTGATGAGCAGAAAGTTGGTATTCAATCGATTTTGAATAAAAGTTTAAAAAGGAAAGAAAAATTTGTTATTAATCCTGCTGAGATTAAACATCTTAAAAATAGGTTAATTGCTAATGATGTAATCATTTCTCGTGAAGACAAAGCTGGTAGGTTTGTTATTATGAAAGGAGATGATTTCAAAGAGAAAATGGATAGAGAATTAAATAATGGTAAATATATGTTGTTAGATAAAAATCCAGGTAATTTGATTAAAAGAAAATTGATAGATATTATGAAGAAAATGGTTAATTTAAAAATTTTTAATAGAGTAGATTATTTAAAATGCTATCCTAATGATTTTACATCAGCTAAGATGTTTGTGAATATTAAAACTCATAAAGATGGTTTTCCTTTAAGATTTATTTTTGATTTTACAGGTAGTGTTGTAGAAGGTATTTCTAGATTCTTGAATAATTTTTTAAAACAATTTGTTGATTTTGGTCAGTACACAGTTTCTTCTTCTTTTGAGGCTTTTGATAAGATTAATAATTTTAAAATGGAAAGTAGTTGGAGTATTTGGAAGTTTAGATATTGAAAATATGTATCAGTCTGTTAATAGGTTAAGCAGTATTGATGTTCTTTTGTCTGTATTGATTAAGAAAAGTTCTTTATCAAAAAATAAAATTAAGGTAATTAAAGATTTGCTTTTGTTATTGGAAGATTCTATGTATTTTACTTATAAAGGTAATTTTTATAAGATTAAGGAAGGGTGGATAATAGGTTATATTATTTCTCCTTTAGTATGTTCAGTTTATATTAGTTTTATGAAAGAGGAAATTATTATTAAAAAGAATTGTTTATATGTAAAATTATTTGTCAGATATGTTGATGATTGTTTATTTGTTGTTGAGAATGGTAAATTGAAGGAATTTGTAAATGAGTTTAATTGTTTTGATCCTTCTATAAAATTTGTGTTAGAAGGAGGGGGGTTAGATTTTGGTAAGTTAAAATTTTTAGATCTTTTGGTGATTAGAAATATAGAAACTAATTGTTTATTGTGCAGTCATTTAGTTAAAAGTAAAGAATTAAGATCTATAATTAAACCTGATAGCTATCAGTCTGTATCTCATAAAGTAGCTGCTTTAAGGAATTATTGTCATAGGAATATTAAATTAAATAATTCTAGTGGGGTAGCTTTGTTTCAGAAATATCAATTTTATAAAGATTATTTAAGTGTTGGATACTCTGATAAATTTGTTAAAAGTATTTTATTTAATAGTAATATTTGTAAGGATGTAAAGGTTAAAGAAAAATATGATTTTATTTCTTTGCCATTTAAATTGTCTTCTTATAAAATTGTGTGTAGAAATAGTAAATTGTTTGGAAATAAGAAAATTGCTTGGAAAAGGGGTGTTACATTGAATAATTTATTGAATAATACAAAGGAAGTTTTGATAGAAAGACTATTCCTGGTGTGGTATATTTTATTCCTTGTTTATTTTGTAAGAAGGTTTACATAGGTCAGAGTAGTTTGAGTTTAAATGAAAGAGTAAAGGTTCATAAAAGTAGAGTTAAAAATAGATATCTTAGTTCTGCTTTGTATGTCCATGAAAAAGATACAGGCCACACTATTGATTTTGATGAAGCTAAGGTTGTCTTCTTTGAGAGAAATGAAATCAAAAGAAGAATTAAAGAGTCTTTATTATTGAAAATTTATGATTCTGAAGCAATTAACTTATTTAAGAGTTCTTTTAATATTAAGGGTGGATGGGAAGTGAATGGATTTGTGGGTAGTTTTTAATAGTATATATAATGTGTGTTTTTTTTTTTATTATTTCTTTACACTTGAGAAGTCTGCTTGTAGCAGTGGAAACCTTAGGTTGTGTTTTAATATTATTTTTATTCTGGTCTGGTTTAATTTTAGATTTGGGGTAGTTTTGATTTTATATTGACTAGTTTAGCTTTATGCTTGTAATGTTTATATATATATATATATATATATATATATATATATATATATATATATATATATATATATATATATGAAAAACCAAAAACAAGTTAAAAACTTCCTAATGCTTGTATTTATGTCAACAGATGGCATTCTACCAAAAACACCATCAAGCATATGTTTACATAAACATCAGAGCATGCATTCACTATCTCTAACTTTAATTCCACTTTCAGATCATGATTTCAAGCTATTTGCTATATACACTTTCAGATCATGCATGATTTCAAGCTATTTGCTATAGCAAATAGCTTGAAATCATGATCTGAAAGTGAAATTAAAGTTAGAGATAGTGAATGCATGCTCTGATGTTTATGTAAACATACGCTTGATGGTGTTTTTGGTAGAACGCCATCTGTTGACATATATATATATATATATATATATATATATATATATATATATATATATATATATATATATATATATATATATATATATATATATATATA
>JAQFVV010013808.1:0-71744 GCA_028023455.1 Epiperipatus broadwayi
ATCCTTTTCTGTTTATTACTTTGCTTCGAATTAATTAACAGTAAAATTTATAAAATTATTTACAGTATTTAAAACAACCAATATATAAATACATTACATGGAGATGTTGTTTTATTATTAATACTATATAATAACTCATATAATATTATGTTAGAGATTTGGTGTTCTAAATAGATTTTAAAGTTTTTGAAAAGTAAAGATTTTTTAAACAGCATTTATTTAAGAAGGAATAGAAAAAATGTATCAGTTTGTATAATTAAACAAAGCTGTTCCACTTTAACACTCAAATGTCACGTGTCCTTAGGACAAGTTATCACGTGAATAAAAATAATTCGGTTCAAAAAAATGTTAAGTACTTTTTGTGATGATTATGTACTATAATAATAATTGACACCATTCCAAAAAAAGTTTGGTACGAATAATTTTTTTTTGTATTACTTTCCAATAATGTAAGTGATTTCATTATTTTATAAAAGCAATAAAACTCAGCACAGCCGCCTTACAAGCAGTTGTCCCGGGTTATCGGGTTCGCTTCCCGGCTGATGCTATGACACATGAGAATTTTTTTTTAATCGAATAATGTCCTTTTATTATGCGTACATGGGGTAATATATATATGTATAACAGATTTTAGATAAATCATGGCAAAATAATAGCTTCTCTGGAAGATACTTTCCTTCTAGACTAATCATGAATAAAAAAAACTATTCATCGGGTTTGTTTATTGATTATAGATTAAGGTTTCCAAAGTTTTTCATTTTTATTTCTTTCTAGGTAGATTAATACTTTTAATCAACATGTGAAGATATGGATAGGCTGATTATAAAAAAGTTAATTTTAAAAAACCCAAGATACTAAGATGAATTAAATTTGAATGACTATAATAAAAACGAATCTATATTTAAGCAGCTATATATAAATATGAGTCAACTGCCATTAACTGGATTTTATCAGTGTATCCTCATTCTAGATAGAAAGGATTTAGATTTAGATTAAAGATTCATGCAGATTAATGTCTTAAAATCATAGAAAGTATTATATTCTTCTCACGACATATCTTCTTTCTGCATTAATAAAATATTAAAACAAATAAATCCATGGTCTTTTAACATTATAACAATACATACTGTTAAAAGAAAGGTGGATTTTTAAATTGTTTTATAATTTTAGTAATGCAAACAGAAGGTATAAAGTGAGAAAAAGAATATGTTTCATAATGAAAATAAAACATATGGAGGATTAAGTAAGCGAAAACAAAGGAGGAAAACTATTTGTATATATGAATGAAAAACTAATGAAATATAAAATGAAATAAAAATGCACATAGAGAGCGTACCAATAGCTCTAACAAGCTCGTAAATTAACAAGTGCGGTTATGAGAAATATTTAAAATCTCTATCCAGAACACTCTTATCTCCAGACCATGGTTTCGGGCTTATGGCCCACGTCAGTGGAGAGCTAGAATATTCGGACACTAGACCTAAAATATCAACTCAAAAAACCAGCACTTATTTCAAACGTATATTTAAGAAGAAACCATGGTCTGGAGATAAGAGTGTTCTGGATAGAGATTTAAATATTTCTCATAACGCATGTTAATTAGAGTTGTTAGAGTATTGGTATTCTATGTGATTTTTGTAATTAAAGTATAAAAGTAATGTCATGTTATATATGACTTGCTTTATTAATTATTAAAATGAAATAAGCATTGTTATAGTGTTAAAAGTAAGGTAGATTTATTTAATTATCTTAAAATCATCTTACATAAATACATAATTGGGATGCATTGTGTTACTTTTATTGTCAATTAATAAAATAAACTTCACTGGTATTTTACACATTAATTAAAAACATGTTTTGGATTACACAAAATAATGATGATAAAAAGAGAAAAAAGTCGATATAAATAAAACGGTAACATTAAACCATAGTTTAAAAAACATTCAGGCTTTGACACATATGTTTTTGGTTCTGCTTTTATATGCATTATTATCTTCATTATGATAGTGCAGTAAACTTTGGATTGCATTTTTATATTTAAATTAATGTTTATGTCTTTTAATAGAATAATCCTATTAATTTAATTGATTTCATTATTTGAACATCAACTTTTTGTATCAGCAGTAAAAGTTTTACTGAAAAGGTTACTTAATATCATTTCTTCTCCAATAGTTTTTAAATAATAAAAGTAAAAGAATACATATACTCTGACAATAAAATGTGACTTTAATGTAAACTCACAGTAAGCAGCAAATGTAAGAGAAGCACAAGTCTTATAAATAAAATAATGATAAAAATATTGCTTTAAAGATGTGTGAATACTTCAAGACTTGTTCTAGTAAATTATATAAATCATAGCAATATTACATCAGCTCTTATTTGTTAGTTCTTATGTTTTGAAAGCAGATTTTATCAAACAGAAAATAAACAAACTTCCATGGTAGCTATTAGTAAATGTATTTCAACTCTTCTTTTTTTTAAATAAATAAAAAAGAATTTAAACAGACAAGTGGAAAACAAATTTCGCCTGCAAAAGATAAATTACAAGCAGCAAATTGTATCATAAATACTATTATTATGGTAAAATAAATTAACAATATATAAATAACATAAAATGCACAGTGTAGTTAAGACAATAAAAATATGAAATTATTTTTTTTTGATAGAAGCAAGTCCAGTATTATGTCATTGAAGATCTATAGCAGCTAATAAGCTAAAATAATATATTATATGGTGGGAATTCTGAAAATCATGTGACTTTTGGTCTACACCAAAGCTAACTAATACTGATAAAAGTAGAATTTTGAATGTTATTTTATTAATAAATTATATGCAAGCATTAAATTTGAAGATTTGTCTTTTTGTAACTGCATAAAGTTACATAATTATAATAATTTGACAATATTGCATAGCTTTATAGTAACTGCAATTTTCAAAACTATAAATTTAAATATTATATAGACAGACCTTTTGCTTCTCTTCTCAAAAATGTTGAAAGACAATCTTGGAATTCATATTAATATGTGCTCTGAAAACATCTGTGTATTCTAGAAGGTATAAAAAAAAAAGACCGACATTATTTAGATATAATAGAATCTCTCCATCAATATAGCATACTTTTCACATTTTATAAAAAATCCAAAATCAATAGAAAATGAAAGAATTGATTAGAACTAACAGATTTTTATTATTATTATGGAATTCAGTATATATTAATTTTTGTAATGAGTATTTTTGTAAGGTAGTTTATGAAATGATTTTTGTTATATGTTTGGTGACAAACATGTTAAGCATGATGGCATGTATCAGGATATTTATGAATACAAGTGGTGACTTGATAAAAAAGCAGTATTTAGTCAAAAATTCTTTGTATCACCAACCTAATTGTTTTACATGAACAATCTGTATTGATCAATTGAAAAAGGATTTTAACTACTCTGAATCTATTCAATAAGAAACGGAAACAGTTTTTTTATAGAAGTAGTTGAAAACAACTTTCACATACAATGAAGTTCACAACAATGCTCTATTTATTTATTTTTTCTCATGTGTCATAGTATCAGCCGGGACGTGAACCCGCTTAACCCAGGACAGCTGCTTGTAAAGCAGCTGTCGCTGACCTCTCGACCACCAATGCTTGACATTTGAAAATAATATTCAAAAATATCACATTGATAATTCTGATTTATTTTTAGTGAAGATACTGCTAGTTCAACATTCTGACGCTATTTTATGTTAGATGTTATCATTAATAGCAGTCTATTTTTTTAAGTATGTGAAAACTCATAAATATTGGGGAAAGAGTTTTTACAGTTAATAACTGCATTAAATCTTTAGTTTTTTTTAAACAAAATTGAAAATATGAGAAAAATTTTGAAGTGTTTTTATTTTATGAAAGTATTTAATACTTCTAATAATTGTACTTATTTTATACATATATGCAGTGATTAGAAACAATTTCCTGAAAAAAGAATAAACATTTAGGAAAGGATTCTGATATATTTTGTTTAAGTTTATTTCCAGAACAAATAATGTCAATAGTAGATACCATTGTAATGATTCTTTGTAATATAAAATGTGAATAAAATTATAAAGTTTTGTGTGTGAAAATAAAAATAAAAATTAATTCTTGATGTAGTTAATAAAAGCACATACTTGAAAAACATTTTTATAACCTGGTAGATAAATTATCAAATGTGATTTGAAAGCTTAGTTTTCTCATGAGGATTGGCTTTCTTGGTATACTTGATAATCTTATGAAGGGCAAAAATTGCATACAAAATATGATATGAAGGGAAAGTATAATTTAATAGCTTAATCTTGGTGTTTAGATGGACTGAACTTTCTAGAGCTTAATACTTTGGCAATATTTTCTTGAAATATCCATAATAAAATAAGTAGAAATCTACAATGATTCATGAACACATGCAAATAATCATTAAATAATCTGAATTGATATGTTGAATATTAATTTCTATTTACTTTGTGTACACACTTATTTTACTTAACTAAAAGAATCAAATAAATGTGTCTAATTTTTTTTATATGTAACAAATATCCAATATATTTGTTATTGTTGTTGTTACTATTATTAGTAGTATATATACTATATGAGCACAAACTTTCACATGACCTAGCAATCTATGTCTTAACACTGATACATTTATTATTTATTGTTATCATTTTGACTTTATTAATATAATTTAAAATTTATACTTTAGTTATATTTTCACTTTCATAATCTAGTTATAAATAATTCTTTCAACACTTAAGTTTCTTATTCACAAATAGGTTATTCATATACATGTTTTATTTTTGAACGCTTAATTACAATGAAGTTTATGAGATTGTCTAATTAATTGATTTCTATAAGTTTGAATTAAGAACCCAAGCTTTCTTTTACTTACTTTTTTTCGTAATTAATGACGATCTTTTATTTAATGTCAAATCAATTAATCTTTAAGATTAAAGTATACTATCAGTATTATTTTTAGAAATAGAAGAGCATAATTGGCTATATCTTCGATTCCCAGAGCATTCTCAATATATTTAGAATTATAATAAAGTTTCAAAAGGTTCCGTTTATAGCAGCGAAGACATTTTTGTATGTCTTTAAAACACTTCTTTGATGTCAGCAGTGATTTTTATTTTCAATTTTTTAAACTTATATCTATATGAAATGCATATCAATACTGGCATTTCTTATTACTTTAAAAAATAATAGAGAAGTAATAAAAAATTAAAGATCTATAAAATCAGTTATTATTTTTATATAAATTGTGTAGCAGCACCATCAAGAGAATTTTGTTTAGAAAAAATATATATCTAAAAAAATTAAATTATTTAAAACAGCTAATAAGAATATATATATCTAACAGTACAGATGATCGTAGGTTTTATGCTCATAGAAGCTTAAGAAGTTTTCACTAGTAGAGAAAGTTGCATGATTTAACTTTTTATTTTTCAGTCACATAAAAACATATTAATTTAAAATCTTTATCTTCTAGCTAAAAATCATTAAGTCTTCACTCATTACTAAAAAATTCCAAGCCTATTTATTGTTCAAAAAAATCTCAAGATTCAACCAGTTGGATTTGAATCTCAGGCTTCATCATGGTATTTAGCTGTATCACTATCGGTGTCGCCTGACATCAAAATGTGCTTACAACTATTTGATGATGCCCTTCATATATATTAATGAAAACTTCATTTATAAAACCTTTAAATAGTTTAATAGTAGTATTTGTGCATATTAATGGCTTTCCTGTAAAACAGATTTTATGGCTCTTTAGAAATGTGTTTATTCAAAATTCAATAGACATTTGATTATAATTAGTTGTAACTTATTTTTCTCTATCAAATTATTCACAATATGAATTTTAATGATCTATTTTGGACCATTAAAGGGTAAAACATGTCATCAACAATTAATATTATATTTGTAATTGCAAAAATATATAGACTATTGTTTTGGTTTTCGACCTATAAAAATTTACAATCAATCGATTTAAACTCAAATCCTTAGAATATTCGAAACATTACTAGTTATTATTTGGTAAATGTAAGTTGTCTGTAATGTGTATGTGCAATCCAATGCTTCTCATGAAAGAAATCCATTATCTAGAAAGTAATGTAAATTAATTAAATGTTCTTTACTGTAACGGTATATAAATATGTCGTTACATTTATTTAAAATAAAAACTTAAAAGTTCGCAAATAAAAGTAAAAAACTAAACGCTAAAATTAAAATATTGTTAAACGTATATACATTCGCACAGAGGCCAAACTTTAAAAATATTTTTAAAAAAAAAAAAACAAATAAGTATTTGAACGTACTTTTTTTATAAAAAAGTACAAGATTTAAAAATAAAAACAGGTATTAATTAATGTAATCTGTAAATGGAAATGATTGTTTATAAATTGTTTGAAAAGCAAGCTAGCTTCGGGCTCTTGTATAATTAAAATGATCTGATGAAAGATAGATAAGAAAATAAAAAGAAATTAGCTTGACCAATGGAAGCACCAAGCCTCAGCCCGGACCCGAACGAAAATTTGGATTAGTGACGTCTTTGTTCATTCAATCTGGAGATTTACTATAAAAAGAGAAATATTAAGTTCCAGCGTTGTGTGTTTGAGAATTGTGGTAGGACGCACATACCACATTCTCTATTTAAAAGAAAAATGAAAAGACTGTGATACCTTGAACCAGCTATTGCCATCTCCAGGACATTATCTTCCAATGGAGGCGTCGTGGGAATTAAAAGCAGAAACCTGGACTCTTCTACCATAAGCTATATGAAATGAACAATTATTAAAATCAATTACGAACTTTCGTCAAGTTTTACAAATTAATAAACAAGCCAACTTAAATGTTAAAACGGACTCTTATCTGACTTTTGTAAGTTTTTAAATCAAATTAATAATGTTTAATTTTATATGTTTTCCGATTGATAAAAATCATTTCCATTTTTTTTCTTTCTTATTGTATAAAATTGTTTAAATTTTAATTGATGAAATTTAAGGTTGGGTATAGACGTTGCATAGATTCGTTAGCGGTTGATAATGTTGTGGTTTTCACATTCGATTAGAATATATGTCAACGATATCACTGCAAGCATCTTACGATGAATGCTAATGGGATTTGTATATTCCCTATGCAAGTGACGTTTATCGATGATTTTGTATTTTGATCGGTTGTGTTTAATTTGGAATGTTTTTGACCGTGGAATCTGTGCAGCTGATCTGTACTCAACATTTTAAAACAAATTTTATAAAATGCATTTGTGCGAACGTATCTAAATGTTAAATTTAAGTCGGGCGTGAATGGCTATATAGATTTGTAAAGTTATATTAGGGGAGGGTAATCTTAGGTTATTTGTGTCGTTGTTGAATTGGGTCAATGGATTGGATATATTTGTGTAATTAGTAGATGTAGTATAAGTTTTGCTACGTGCAGAATCGCTGAATACACCGCACCAACCCTTTGCCTATGGATGGGATTGTAAGTCGGCAAAAAGGATCGCGGTCCCTTCCTATGGAGTTTTTATTTTATTGTTCTTCTTGCTATACAGACGTCATATTCCTGTATTGGACAAGAGTCAATGTTTTCTCTAACTATACTGTTCAGATGTCCATTCCTGACAGTATAGTATATTTGTGCTGTTGTATTTTCATGCTACATTGAATACATAAATGTATCAGATGGATTGATGCCAGTTTGACTGCGAATTTTAGCCTAAGGTTAAATAGGGATAGAATGTTTTATTTTCAAATGCAAATCTATGTAGTCTATTCATACTTGACCATCTAAATAAAATATTAAACTCATTGAAATTTATGTAAATGTACAATTAAAGAGTAATATAAAAATCTAAAAATGTTAAACCTATTCCTCGAATTTAGAATGATTTTATATGTGCGTAAATAAATATTTTTATGTGTTAATTTCTGGCAGTGGCTTTTATTTATTGATATTTAAGATATAAATTAAGATATAGATTTTTATCTCTGCGTCTCCGCTGAGCTAGTGACTTGGGCTAACGATCGGAATATTTAAATAAAGTGGAATCTTAACAGCGCGTATCTACCTACTTTATAAATTTTTCTAGGCTCAAATGCCTAGATGGTGCCCTGGTAGTTGCAGATATTGTTTTTGCGGTTAGATTCGATCTTCACTTTCATTTCGATCGTTATAATTGGCATCCCAAGTGTGGCCTTACCTCAGAGATTGACCCTGAGAAGGGGAATTGATGCTGAAATTTTCTATCTTTAATAAACACGAGTGCCCTGAGAATTTTAAAAGTGAATCATGCCCGTAAATTTTTTTTCCTGAAATTGTATAAATATATTTGTTGTATTGACGTGGAGTTACAGTTTGAAATTTTGTCTTAAAGGTACTGCCAGTAAGAAAAATTGCGCATATGTAAAGAGAAATACGAGGAATAAAAAGTAATAAATAAAACGTAATTAATAAATATAAATCATAATTTATTTTTTTTAAAAGAAAAGTCTTGTTAAATTAAAATCTAATCGTTCAACTTGCCTAAGTAATAGTTAAAGGTAGAAGAAAAGAAACTTGGAAGGGAGGGGGCAGAAATTTAGCTGGTCGTAAGGAATCATCAGTCAACTTTTTTTTTTTATCATTATATTTGTAATTACTGTTTTGTATTTTAAAAAAAAAGTTTTATCCTTTTGAAATTTCATATATAACAAATTTGTGTAACGTAATTACTAACACTAAGTAAATTCTTTTTTTTTTTTTTAAGGTTTTTGTTTTTTGAGGAAGTTTACTGATATGTAACGATATATAAATATGTCGATACATTTATTTAAAATAAAAACTTAAAAGTTCGCAAATAAAAGTAAAAAACTAAACGCTAAAATTAAAATGTTTGTTAAACGTATATACATTCGCACAGAGGCCAAACTTTAAAAATTTTTTTTTTTTAAAAAAACAAATAAGTATTTGAACGTACTTTTTTTATAAAAAAGTACAAGATTTAAAAATAAAAACAGGTATTAATTAATGTAATCTGTAAATGGAAATGATTGTTTATAAATTGTTTGAAAAGCAAGCTAGCTTCGGGCTCTTGTATAATTAAAATGATCTGATGAAAGATAGATAAGAAAATAAAAAGAAATTAGCTTGACCAATGGAAGCACCAAGCCTCAGCCCGGACCCGAACGAAAATTTGGATTAGTGATGTCTTTGTTCATTCAATCTGGAGATAGACTATAAAAAGAGAAATATTAAGTTCCAGCATTGTGTGTTTGAGAATTGTGGTAGGATGCACATACCACATTCTCTCTTTAAAAGAAAAATGAAAAGACTGTGATACCTTGAACCAGATATTGCCATCTCCAGGAAATTATCTTCCAATGGAGGTGTCGCGGGAATTAAAAGCAGAAACCTGGACTCTTCTACCATAAGCTATATGAAATGAACAATTATTAAAATCAATTACGAACTTTCGTCAAGTTTTACAAATTAATAAACAAGCCAACTTAAATGTTAAAACTGACTCTTATCTGACTTTTGTAAGTTTTTAAATCAAATTAATAATGTTTAATTTTATATGTTTTCCGATTGATAAAAATCATTTCCATTTTTTTTTCTTTCTTATTGTATAAATTGTTTGTATTGTTTAAATTTTAATTGATGAAATTTAAGGTTGGTTATAGACGTTGCATAGATTCGTTAGCGGTTGATAATGTTGTTTTCACCTTCGATTAGAATATATGTCAACGATATCACTGCAAGCATCTTACGATGAATGCTAATGGGATTTGTATATTCCCTATGCGAGTGACGTTTATCGATGATTTTGTATTTTGATCGGTTGTGTTTAATTTGGAATGTTTTTGACCATGGAATCTGTGCAGCTGATCTGTACTCAACATTTTAAAACAAATTTTATAAAATGCATTTGTGCGAATGTATTTAAATGGTAAATTTAAGTCGGGCGTGAATGGCTATATGGATTTGTAAAGTTATATTAGGGGAGGGTAATCTTAGGTTATTTGTGTCATTGTTGAATTGGGTCAATGGATTGGATATATTTGTGTAATTAGTAGATGTAGTATAAGTTTCGCTACGTGCAGAATCGCTGAATACACCGCACCAACCCTTTGCCTATGGATGGGATTGTAAGTCGGCAAAAAGGATCACGGTCCCTTCCTATGGAGTTTTTATTTTATTGTTCTTCTTGCTATACAGATGTCATATTCCTGTATCGGACAAGAGTCAATGTTTTCTCTAACTATACTGTTCAGATGTCCATTCCTGACAGTATAGTATATTTGTGCTGTTGTATTTTCATGCTACATTGAATACATAAATGTATCAGATGGATTGATGCCAGTTTGACTGCAAATTTTAGCCTAAGGTTAAATAGGGATAGAATGTTTATTTTCAAATGCAAATCTATGTAGTCTATTCATACTTGACCATCTAAATAAAATATTAAACTCAGTGAAATTTATGTAAATGTACAATTAAAGAGTAATATAAAAATCTAAAAATGTTAAATCTATTCGTCGAATTTAGAATGATTTTATATGTGCATAAATAAATATTTTTATGTGTTAATTTCTGGCAGTGGCTTTTATTTATTGATATTTAAGATATAAATTAAGATATAGATTTTTATCTCTGCGTCTCCGCTGAGCTAGTGACTTGGGCTAATGATCGGAATATTTAAATAAAGTGGAATCTTAACAGCGCGTATCTACCTACTTTATAAATTTTTCTAGGCTCAAATGCCTAGATGGCGCCCTGGTAGTTGCAGATATTGTTTTTGCGGTTAGATTCGATCTTCACTTTCATTTCGATCGTTATATTACACTAGATAGCTTGGGAGAGAATGATAGAATAGATACAATTTTTCTTCTTTCCATGGCTTACTTTTAGAGAAATGATTATATTATCACAAAATGCATTTGATTTTCATAAACAATTACACATTTACAGATGTCCCTTAGCAAATTTCTTCATTTTTGAACTTTTTGTTTTAGATATTTGGTAATTACATAAAGTTATCATTTATCACAAATTATTTATTTTTTATAGCTTTATATGATCTCTTGCGATTATGCAACATTTTTCTATTTTCTCTTTCATATATATCTTTTTCTAATTTCTTATATTGTCATATATTTTTCATTATTTTTCTATCTCTAAAATTATGCTTAATGTGATTCCTTTTTTATTCGTAGCATTTCCCAGATGTTTTCCAATCATTTACTCGAATATTAAAATTCTACTTTTTCAAATTGCTTTTTTGGAATATAACACTTATTTAAACGTGTATTTAAATGCATAAATACATATTTTATTATGATTGTTAAATATTAAATAATTTTATTAGACTTTTTTCCTTGTTTAAAAATTTATTTCTTTACCTCTTTTTTCATTATTTTTTGCCTCTTAAAAAAGAAATTGTATTTATTCTTTATTTTTTATATAGAAATATAGCATAATGTGTACGATATATGTTTTTGTCTATTTGATAATCTTTTTGACAGATATATTGCACGTACATAAGAGTATTTTTTTAATTATTATAGTTTTTGTGAAAGTCATTAACAATTTTAATATCTAGACAAAGACTTGTCACTAATAATGTGATTTATGTCTACAGGTAACTAAGGTAACAAATCTAAACATCTGATAGTAATGTAATCAATATATTTATATTCTGAAGTCAGTTTTTGACTTTAATTTTAATTCAAACTGAAGGTATTGCTAAGAAAAAAAAGCAATCATATGTCTTCATAATTAATACAACATCAAAGATAATGATCTAAATTTACAAATGTCCTAAGCTACTAATATGATGATCAGTAAGAATTGAAATTAATTAAAAAAATTTAATATGATATTGACATAACAGACTCAATAATTTGAGATTCAAAATTGAATATCAATATCAAATGTAGGTGCAAAATATTGAACATTCATTTTATATAATTTTTTATTATGTAAGACTTAATTAATAATACTGTAACTGATTAGTCTTGATGATGATCAGAGAAAGTAACTCATTAGGTCAGATGTTGTCATGAGACAACAGAAGAAAACTAAAATAGTAATATAGATGTTTAGTTCATAAAATCTAAGAGTTTTTCCATATTTTGTATAATTTTATGATCATGCTTATAATATTTTTTAATAAATCATGTAAATTTTTTATAACACTCTATTTTAGTTTTTTATATTATCATATTTTTTATCAATTGTAAAAATTGTCTTTTGTAGCATAAGGATTCTTGTATTTGAAAAATCAATCTTCAAAAATTATATAAATGTAATGAAAAAAATATATTTTGTTAATAAATTTACATTAATATTATATAATAAAATAATAATTAATAATCCTTGGTTTCATTTTAATATAAAGTGTGTATATTATTACAATAATTTAGAAAACCAACTACAGATGTTATTGCATTTACAGCTGTTGCTACATACAATAATATATTTTTTATGTACAGTGGCATCTGCTTTTCAGTATGTAATTAATTATTTCACCTGTTAATTGTATTTTACATTGAACTCTATGTATTTAGGGGAATCCATTTTGATTCTACAAACTAAACTAAATTTACCCCCAAAATTCCATATTGAAGCAGTCAATCTTAGCCCATGATTGAGCTTCATGGTTCTATCTACTAACCTATATTTAAATCCTATGTCCCATTTTGCTCCTTTAGTCATGATATATATTATGTATATATTTGAGATGCATGCCTAAAAGTTATAAAATTTTAACTTTTCAATAACATTTTTTAATTATTATTAATTCTTTTTTATTAAAGTACATAACTGCAGCTCAGCAAACATACTAACAAAATATTGCTTTTTTAAAATACTTTACTATACATCATTTTTACAACTTTTTCTTTTTAAATTGTTTTTTCTATTAAATTGTATATTTTGTCAAGTCCAAGATGGCAGATGCAACTGTTAATTCTTCAACCGCCTCTTACGAGGCATCTTGTCGACATCTGACATCACTCTAACTCTGCTAGTTCTTATGCTAGAATATTTGTTTGACAGTTATTGATTAGGTTTTTAAAAGTTCTGTAAGATGGTGCCCTCTTCCGAATTATTTTACAAGTAAAAAATCAAAAAAAACCGCATTTTAAACTAAACAAAGAAAGAACCTTGTCGGTGATTCGCTGTCAGCTGGCTCTCAGCTGAAAAAGACATTCTGATTGGCTGGAAAGAACAAAGAAACCGCCTGATCAAAGAAAATAAAGAAAAACGCTGAGATTTTCATTTCGAATGCAATTTAAGTATTAAAAAAATATAATTTGAGAAATTAAACTAGTTTTTTAAAAAATATACCAAAAAAACAAAATTATTTTCGAAAAATATTGAAGATTTTAGTAAAAATATTTAAGATTTAGCAAAAAGAAATCTTTACTTTTCCATATCGTAAAATTGAAAAAAAGCGTTTGCGTCAGCACTTTTTTGTTTAGACATTCGCTTTATATTTGCCGAAATTGAATATATTTTATAATAAATAAATAGCAATTTATTTTTGAAAGAACTTTCGTTCTCTTTCATAACCTGAAAAATTAGTAATATACTTTTTATAAATGTATCTGAGTTGAATTTAATATTATAGGCGAATATGTTTTAACAATAGGCTTTGTCTTCAGTTTGTGAGTTGGCCAATTAAAAGATTTGATTTTTACCTCATACAACCAATAATATAATTAGCAGTTTAAGGGTTAATTGTCCAAAAATAATAAAAGGGTGGAAATATAATATTGTTTTAGTCTGGGGAAGGAATTTTAATTAATGTTTTTACTGAAAAGAAAATGGGAAATGGGATTAATAGATTTTACTTTTGTTATAAATATTTTTGGAACATTACCTCACAATTGCATCTCCCAGAACAATGGACCAAGAAATGTAAGATTTTGTTAGGTCAGAGATTAGATTTTGGGCTAGAAATAAGGAATTAAAAGCATTTTACAAATACCTGAGTGGGGTATAAAATGGGCTGATTTTAATCACCAAGGATAGCTACTATTGTAAGAACTGTGCAGTTAACAGAATCCATGCATGTTTGAAATTTAAAAATAATGATTGAGTAAAAGTCATCACCTTTCTGATTCTTGTGGGCCTTCTTCTGACACTGTACCATCCTGGTGCCCTGGAATGAAGTAAAAACCCAACAGAGAACTTTAAAATGCTAATTAGAAGCTTGCTGTTACCTAAGAACTTGCATGGATCCTTTCAATTGCCCTGACAAGATGACTTTTTAAAATGGACTTTTAAAAAATTGCAAGGTAATTATCTTATTCCACCTAAAAGTTAATTCAGTTTAACTAATCTCATTAAGATTTCTTTCATAACTTATTTAACTTTGTATCTTCCTACTATCTAAAAATGTGACTTGCTCTTAAATAATTTCTATAAATGTAATTTTCTCTCATATGCTCTAACTTTCTTTAACTTTGGTGCAGTCATTTCTTTATATGAATTTATGATTTATTTTATTATTAATATGCTAATATAAAGTAACCTGGCAAGCTCCATTTATAAAATCCTTTCTTTTTCTTTCTTTTAATTAAATTAGATCTCCATGAAGTGAGGTTATTAATTCTCCCTTTTTTAGATCATAAAATGTATTATTAATCAATATGCTCACTAGATTGTTTTTCCAAGTTAACCTACTTTATGTTTTAGTATAAAAATTATTTGTCCAATTCCGAATAAAATAAAGTAATTCATCTCAGGCTGAATCCAGAACTTAGACTAATTAACGCTCTGAAACCTTAGAATAAATGTTATTTATTTAAATTCTAAAAAAGGTGACCTATTAGTTATATTCTATACAATTGCTAATTTTTTTTTGTTTTTTATACTCTTAAAATATCAAATGCTTAAATATTCTAGTTATTATCAAAATCCACAAAGATGGGATTGAATTATATTAAATAGCAGAAAAGAAGAGGGTCAAATCTATATATATTATAGTGGCATCACATATTATTTATTTAAATTATGGCATTCAAACAAGGGTCATTGATTTTAAAGTAGTAAATCCTATTTCATTTCATTAGTAACATTTATCAGTACTGCATTACTGACATTTGACTAATCTTCATAAATTTATATACATGCTTCTAATCTGGAGGTTGTGACAGGGTCAAACCCATAGATTTCTCTTTATGTCCTGTCCCATGGACAGTTGAGCTTCTGAAGACTTATTTCACATAAAAAGACCACTGGCAGTGATTTCAGCATACCTGGCACATGCTATGCCTATCCACTTTTTTCTAAGCACTGCCCTAAAATAGGGGTCTTAGACTTCATCTTTCATCCAGAAGCATGACTTTTTCCTGTTATTTCTTCACCATTATGTCATTACTGCCACTTCTTTGTATTATTTCTTTTGCTTCATGATACAGTTTTGATGCTTGAATATTAAAATTATGCTCTGCTTAAACATATATTTAAAAAGCCGAGTATCACTAGTTTTATTAATTAATAATGTTATTTAAATCTCATTATACAATCCCACCATTGTAATCTATTATTTCTGTATTTAATATGCTGAGAATCACTAGTTTTATTAATTAATAATGTTATTTCAGTCTTATTATACAATCCCATCATTATAATCTATTATTTCTGTATTTAATAATATATGCCTTGGGGAAAATCAAGTATTCTGTCTTCTAAATGTTAATTAAAAGAATTTTTCAATAAATATTTTGTCATAGATTCAAATATTTTTCAAATGTATTTTATTTACTTTTACAAACTCAGTGGCATGAAAATAGTTATTACATCTGTAACGAATCTCAGAACGCTTCCCAATATAATATGTTAGTCATCATGTTTCAGAACCATAAATCAAAGCATTAATGGCAAACTTATCTAATTCTTTTAATAAATGATTGGCATCTTAATACCATACCCTCCAAAGATGGGTATTAATTTATATATACTATTTAGTTGATAAAAGAGCATATGAGAATCCTTAGTGTGAATTTCACTATGTAATTATCTATCATTTAGTAGATTGCATGCTCATTCATGCACACATAAATGTATATAAATAATTTGTCATTATATTAAACTATTTTTTTTTGTTGTTAAAATTTATTTGAGTTGTTTGAATTCCTTTTTCTCCACTTCCACATGTACAACCATCTGTATGCATATTTTAGTGAAGTTATAATGCAGTTAATATTGACTCTCATTGTTTTTTCCACTCTGCAAGTGGGTCGGATTTTAGAATAAATTCTCATGTGCCATTATTATATGTTATTCATTAGGTGTTTGATTTGGGGCTTGGAAAATGGGTTCGAATCCAGGTTGGTCCCTGACCTAAATCTCAGGCATGACTGGATTTGAAGTAAATTTTTTGAGTTCCAGCTCATGTTAGATAGATCAACATGTTTTGACAAGTACAATATTAGTAGATAAAATCAAAAATACAAAAAGTTATAATATTATAAAATCAAATTCCAATGAAAACTAATATTTATCTTTTAAAAGCATGAAATTAAAATATAAACAAACTTACATATCCTAATAAAAATTCATAGATAATTGGTTGTAGTACTTCTATTTTATTACAAGATAACAACACAATGCTTCCATATTTGTACTAACATCTTAACCATATTTTACAATGCTATGTAACCCAGTTCTTTTCCTAAATATAATGGACTAAAATTTATTGGGAATAAATTCTTCCATAGAAACTGCACTTGGAGATTTAACAAAAGATCTTCAAACAATTGTGTATTATTTTCCTAAATGATTATCTCATTGTCATAATCATGTGGCATTTGTTTTTATGCCTTATTAATAAAATGTTTCCATTAATTTCAGAACATTATTGCTATTTATATTTTCCTTAATCCAATTTACATTATTTTCATAATGTTACTGCTATTTGGCTTTTAGTAGTCCACATTAGTAGAAGTGTTTACATCATTTCATTTTTCTAAAGTGGTGTAGATTATTGACTTAATTATGTCATAGTAAGAGATTAAAATAGACATTTACATTTTTTTTCTTTTAATAATTAATTTTTTTGTTGCATTTCAATGTTGATCAATTTTTGACATTATTTTAGCTCATGATTAAAATTAATATCTGCATGAAAATAATTTAAATGAAAAAAAAACTGGTAAAGATTATGAAATAAATTATAAAAGAAATAGCTAAGTAAAAATGAGAATAAACTTTGAAGATTATAACAAAAATATCTGATGCTTTACTGAAAACTGAAACATTTTGAAACATTTTTGTGTGTCAAGTTGTTAATAGGTCAGTAACAGTCGTTATAACATTTGATATTTCAGCCAATGACATTTATTGACATAACCATTTTCAGATTAACACTCAAGTTTTCACCAAACGCTTTTAATATCAACATAAATCATTTTTTCAAATTTTGCTTTTATAGTTCATAGTTAAAATTATTACAGCATGCGAATCTAAGATAATATTCTTAAATAAAAATATAACCTTTTTACTATGTTGGACATGAAAATATTCATTTATTATTAAGATTCATAAAGCGCATGTGCATTAGCTTGAAATGCTGATCTTTAGTTTATTACTATATGATATAGAAAAAGGTGAGTTTTTATTTATTATTAAATTTTTGTACATAAATTTAAATCATTTCATTACACTTTCATTTCGAATTTTTTTGTGTGTGAGTGTGATATTAAATTTAAACAGATTGAAAAATTTTGCTTTTATGGTTCACAGCTAAAATAATTACAAGCAAACTAAATTGATTCTGAAGGTCAGTACTTATATTTTTGTCATTTTCACTAAACGAAATCAGTTTTCAAATTCTGCTTTTATGACTAATAGCTAAAATTATTTATATATGCACATTTAAGAGAATACTTTTAAATAAAAATATGTTTAACGTTTTTTTCACTAAAGATATAAAAAAGTAGGTGAACCAAATTATTACAAAGTATTTTACAGCAAATATATCTCCATTTTAGTGTTTATTTGTATAAATCTTAATTCAATGAAAAAAATTGTTTGTTCTACTAGTTATTTGTTTATAAGCGTTCATTGTAGCTGACTTGATTGTATATCTCTGTTGATGATCATAAAAAACACCCAAGAAGAATATTGTTCTTAATATAATACTTTTTATCATATAACTTATTGAGATAATAAACCACTAAACATCACATGATCACCATTTCTTATGCTTGCTCATAACTGTTATTAAAATAGGCAAAACTCTCATCACTCAGTGCAAGCCAGAGTAATCAATGGATGCCACAAGGCTTGTGCATAAAATCCCTATCTAGGTGTAGTGCTCTCAGATCCAAGGCTCCTTACTGATGATAGCCACAAGCTGTAAACTAGTCTGGAGAAGATCTAGGTGCAGTGCTCTCAGATGTAAGGCTCCTCAATGATAAAAGTCACAAGCTAGAAACTAGTCTGGGGATATTGGAAGGGTAGGCACTAGATGGGGATTTTATACACAAGCCTTCTGGCATCTATTGATTACTCTGACTTGCACTGAGTAGCACTACTGTATGGAGAGTTTTGCCTGTTTTATTTAGATATTTATTTATTAGCCTAAATAGTCTGTGTAACCTAACCCATTTTATTTAGATATTTATTTATTAGCCTAAACAATAGTCTGTGTAATCTAGCCCATTAATAGAATAACAAAATTAAAAGCTAAAAGAGTGCTTGAGCAAAGCTCAAACTATACTCAAATGTCATATGAGTTACATAGAATCTAATCATTTGATTATTTTTTATATGTAAAATAAAGAATAACAATATTTTGCAACTATTTTAATATTATAATTTTAAAAAAATCCGATAAATCCGCATAAAAAAGATGTCAATTTATTGTGTGTAAACTAATTCATTTTACTTTTAAAATATGTTTGTAACTATGTGTTCAATTAAACATTTGTTTTTAAACCATATAAAAATATTCAAGTTTGTTCTGGTAAAGCATTTTACTTTTAAAACATGGGGCAGAATAAGAACATGCATTAGAGTTAACGTAAAAGTGGTAGTCAAAAAAAAAAATACATAAATTAGAAAATTTTAATTTTACAATTAAGGAAAAAATTAGATTTTTTCCCTTACCAGGAAGCTAGTAATATTGTGTTCTTCATTCTCACAGTAGTTATGAAAAAATTGGAGATGGTGAATGGTAGCAGTATTTACATTTGACCTAGTAATATCATACTCAGCTCAAAGCAGTAGTGTTCACACTTGATCACATGGTACAGTAATATTCTTATGGACTCTTGAAATTTAAACCCATCTATATAAGCAATCTATATACTTTTCTATTTATTAACATCCTTTTCCAATCAACAAATGAAATGGAAACTAATATTAAAAAATATTTACAGATTTTATTAACATATAAAAATTTTTTTTTTTCATATGTCAAATGCGTTGACTGGGAAGCGAACTGGGTCAGCTGCTTGGAAGACAGCTATGCTAACCGCTAGGCCACCAACGCTTGACAACATATAAAAAATTACAAATTGAAAAGAAATAATTTAATTAAGGAACCAATACAAAAAAAAATCAAAAAACAAACAAACAATATTTATTGCATTTTTTGAAATTTAAATAAAGTAAATCTTAAATGTTTTATTAATATGTGTTTCCACGTTCGTTTGTTAATTGAAAAAGTAAATTTGGTGTTATTAGATAGAAAAGTATATAGAAAGCTATGTAGATGGGTTTAAATTTCAAGTGTCCATAATGACATCACTATATCATGTAATCTAGCGTGAATTCTGCTACTTTGAGCTGACTATGACATCACTAGATCAAATATGAATACTATTAGTTTTTTTTTTCATTTTCATTTTTTAACTACATGTGAGAATAAGGCACATAACATTACTCACTTTCCGGTATAAATCAATCTGATTAATTTATTTTATATTAATTATAAAATTAAAATGCTTTAGTTTGTGTACTTTTTCAACTGCCATAACTACATTAGCCCCAGCCAATGTTTTTATTCTGTTCTGTATATTAAAAGTAAAATACTTTAGCAGAATAATTTTGAATATTATTTAATGGATTAAAAGTGATCCATTTGCTGTTCAAAAATCAGCACTATTGCATTTATTTTAAGACTTAAGCACATTTCTTGTTGTGTTAATATATGCAATTTTGGTTGCTGTTCTTATGTTTATTCAAGCACATGGTTACCATTATATTTTAAAAGTAAAATAAATTAGTTTACAATACAATAGATTGGAATCTTTTTATGTAAATTTAGAGGGTTTTTTGGTTAATTATTATATTAAATTAATTTAGCTTAAGAATGTTGTGTCAGTTTATGCAAATTTCTTTTGACGTCCATACTTACATTTACTCAAGTATTTGGTTCCTACTATTGTTATATAATAAATTGGAATCTTTTTAATGAGTAGTTATTGGGTTTTTTTGGTTAATTATATGAGAATAGTTCCCAAATATTATTTTTTCATATTTGATTGTGGCAGTAATTTGACCTTTTGATCATTTGATTTTGGCTATTACCTCTCTCCCCAGTCATTTTATAATTATTAATAAAAATTTTGTTTTTTTTTTTAAAAATAAACTCTTTATAAAAATAATTATAGTTACAAAAATATATCTAATTCTAGACTTTAAAAAAAAAATTTTTTTTAGAAAAATGTAATTTAAAAAATAAATACATAAAACATGTATACCAAGAAAAACTTGTTTAATACTTTAAAATAAAAATGTTAAGTCTATCAACAAGCATGCTGAGTACGCTAGTATTGAACAAACTTTTCTTAGTATACATGTTATATATATTTATTTTTTAAAATATTTCTATAGAAAAAAATTCACAAAGCTTTCAAAGTTTAAGAATGATGTTCATATATTACTTATTACAATAATAATAATAATAATAGTAATAGTAATAGTAATAGTAATAATAATAATAATAATAATAATAATAATAATAATATTATTATTATTATTATTATTATTATTATTATTATTATTATTATTATTATTATTATTATTATTATTATTATAAACAAGCATGGCGTCGCGTCAAGAAGCAAACGATGTAAATTGCGCTCAAACAAATGGCGATAAAATGAAAACTGCGACTATCGCAAAAACATACGCAAACGTAACAAAAATAAACCAGCAGCTTCACAGTATCGAAAAAAGTCCAGCATTAACACAGACAGCAAGATTTAGGAAGGTAAATCAAGCCAACATAAATAATTTAAACCTCATAGAAAACAACAATGAAGAGCCCTCCCCAACGATATGGAATCAAGATGAACTGCAAGAAATAAATGTTAATTTCAACAGCACCATCCCAAAAAAATTATTCGCAACTTTCCAAAAATTTTTTTCACCGAGATCATTAGTATTAGCTGTCACTGATAGGAATTTAACACTCTATAAATTCCCCAGAGAGCTTCTTTATGAGGAGCTGACAGCAACAGCATTGTGGGATACAGTCTCTAGTATTGGAGAGCATCCAAACTCGCGATACGTTGCAATTCAGTTTTTCGATGAACATCAGCGTGCAAGATTTCAAACTAAAGTAAAAACTTTGGGAAGCTACGCGCTAATAATAGTTGATCAAAGCTTGCAAAACTATTGTAACGGAATAATTAAAAACACTTACTTCGGATATACCATTCAGGATTTTCAAAAATTAATACAGTCATTTGGCAAAGCTATTTATATAAGACAAATCTACTTATCCGACACCCTCATACCGGTTTTCAGCAACAACTTTCATTTCAAAATAAAGCTGAATGACAATGTAAACCCGGAGGATATTCCAACACAAATAATTGACCAGAATGCAATACTGACTATTCACATAAAAGAATTAAGGCTGAGATGTTTTGCGTGCGGTGAAACTGGACACTTAGCAATTGATTGCAACACCAAAATCAACCAGAAAAACCAACGAGCTCTGAAGATCAACCAACAGAAGCTCACCAACCGGAATCAAACAGTACAAAACAGATAACGAAAACAACTAATAAACAAGAAAAAATTAATAATAAAACCACAGATCAACAGCAATTGAATAATAAAAAAACTGCACACACATTGCCAGCACCTGAAATTCTGGATTTATCAACAAAATCAACCAATAGAATTCAAACCCCCACTGATAAAAAAACAGAAAGTCAACAACCTCAAGAGGCTCCAGTGGAAAAAATAGCGCACAATCTAAGTCAGCCTACCAAAAATAATGATGTAAAAGAGATAATAAAAGAACAAATAAACTCACACAGTAATAGTGATCAAGAAAAAATATATATAACACACCAAACACCCAATATTAAAAATAATACAACAATGGAAATTATGGAAGCTATCACCCGAAATATGCCTCAAATCACCAAAGCTGACACAGAACAAAAAAGAAGACCAGGCTGCCCACCAAAGAAAAATAGAGGGCCCAAAAAAATCAAAACAGAATCCAATCTTAGTCTTTCTGATCACAACAATACAACTACAGTGGAAACAGATGAAGATCTGGAAATGGAATATGAGAATGAATGGGAAGAAACACCAGATCAACCCTAATATTTAAATCTCAACCAAAAAACATATAATGAAAATAAAAATTGCGGCAATCAATGCCAGGGGTTTGAACTCAACCTCAAAAATTAATAAGTTAAAACATTGGATCAAGGATAAAGAACCACACTTGCTTGGTATACTTGAGACAAAAATTTATGTTGGATCACAAACTGACCCAGCCAAACATTTAAATATGGAAGGTTTCTGTGCATGCTCCAGAGACTCTTCCTCTCCCTCAGCTGGAACTGGACTCATAATTGCTAGAAATTGCCCATTCACAACATTCAAAATAATTCACATTGACATGAACTTATTAATTGCAACCTTCAACCAAAAAAGCATAACAATAAATCTAGTTTTTGTATATATGCCTTTACAGGATAAAAAAATAGATACCATAATTGCAAACATTAATTCAAGGTTAGCTACAATTTCAAACCCAACCATCTTAATTGGAGATTTTAATTTAAAATATCAGGAATTTACCCAACATTGGCTTCACAGAATAAACATACCACTAATGAGTGGCCAAGGTTTTTTTGTCAGATGATGCCATCTCTTTCCACAATAATCGCTTCTCTTCACTTATTGATCTGTGCTTTTATTCTCCAATGCTTCACCACCTTATTGAAATAAAACTAACTCCCTCAACTTTTTCTGATCACTCAGCTCAAATAGTCACAATTGACTGTGCCCAAATTCAAATATCACCCTTTCCACTTACAAGAACAATAAGAGTTTTACTTCCAGAAACAACCCTTGAATTTCTGTTCTCTGAGACCTACATAATGCTATACAAAATCAAAGATATGACTTTGAACCTGGTTAAGAAATATCTAGCATTTATGGGAATGTTGTCCTTTAACATCAACCATATAACAAAAAAACAACCTCCACCATCAAGACTTTTGTCTCTGGCAGATCAGTTACACCAGCGAATAATCATGATTAACCCATCACACTGCACCCAGCAGTATATATTCAAGCTTATACATGCATACAATAAAGCATGTGAAGAACTCAAAAGCTATCTGAAAATAAAGAAAAGCAAGGTATGCCTAACCAGGCCACACACTTGGACAAGAGATTATATAAGATGGGCACTGGGGAACCAACCAGATGTAAAAGTGCCAATGGCACTATATACAAATAGTGGAACATATGCAGGACACAATATGATTATGCCAATTTTTGAATATTTTAAAGAGAAATTACAAGAAAGACAACCATATAAAATACCACATAATCTGTTTGGCCCACCAGAGACAAAAACCCCATTCACAAAAGATCTATTCACAACAAAACTAAATACTATTCGAAACGCTTGCCATCCAGGTAGTCCTGGAGTTCCATTGTTTGTATTAAAGCACTTAAGTAAATTCAGAACAGAATATTTGTGTCAGTTAAGAAACCATCTAGTGCAACAAATTCAACCCATGGAGGAGTGTCTATCCAATAGCCATAGTACCCTATAATAAAAAGAAAGCAATTATTCCACCTATTACAGACCTCAGACCAATATCTATGGGACCTTTGCTGATCAAAATTATGGAGAAAATTATTAAAGATGAAATTGAACTGTATATAATGCCACTTATCTCCGAAGCACAATATGCAAAGAAAAGCTCTTCAACAACAGAAGCAGCTTTATTCTTCAAAGCAATTCTAGCAACAGTAAAACAGCGGAAAAAATATGAACCCATTGTTGTGCAGCTTGACATAGAAGCTGCATTTGACTCAGTCAATATATACACACTTCTAAAAATGCTAAAAGACACAGAAATTCCTAGAACACATCTATATATAATTGCTAACCTGCTTTTGAACAGAGAGATCCATATAACTTTAAATGGAAGAAACTCACCATCTTTCACACCCACCAAATCTATATCCCAAGGATCCCCTCTTAGTTCACTATTGTTTATATTTTACATCAATCCCCTTATTAAAAGCATACAAATGCATTTACTGGGATCGAGATACCAGACACAACACAGCGCACTACATGCATCGCCTATATGAGTGATGTTACCATATTCCTAACATCAAAAAAACAAATACCGCAACTTCAAAAGATATTACAAGAATATTCACAAAAATATGAATTAACATTTAATCCAGCAAAAACCTCAGCCTAGTCTCTATACACTGGTAAACCATGTTTATCAATTTACAAATCAAAACCAAACTCTTTTCTTGGGTTCCCATTTCATATGGGAATTACAGGAATGAGATGCCATATCCAAAATAAACTTAAAGAAGAAGCCACAAAAATTATAAACTCCTTGTCCAAGGCATATCTTTCACTATATTCCAAAGTACAGTTAATTAACCAGATTATCATAACCAAAATAACTTAATATGTACTGGTTATTTCATTCTCAAAGGAGTTCATTTCAGAAATTAAAACCATATATAATAAACTACTTTGGGCCAGAAAAACAGTAGCAATTTCCACAAAAAAACTTAGCCAACCTCTAATAAAAAATGGACTTGGTTTGCACAACATCAATGTTTTTCATATGCGGAAGTTAAGGAACTCAATAATCACAATACTTGCCAAATACCCCAAAATTAACCACTTACTAGAAGTTACTCCAACAGATAGACCACCTCCAAAAGGTTCCTTTTTCACCAACATTATATACCAATGCAAAAACCACAGACAAGATTCCAGAACAGTATTTGCATAAGTATTCATACTGGGATATTTATGGTTTAATAAACAGAGAAGCAGATACTAATGTTATACAACCTATGCTAGGAATTAACAACAAGAGACTACTCAAGGAATATAAAAAATGGGCTCTAGAGCCCAAATACTTTGATTTTATCATGAAAATCAATCTCATTGCCTTGCCAACAACCCACTTTCTTTATCATAAAAGAATGTATATATCTATTGACCCCTTCTGTGGACTCTGCCATGGAGCAGAAGAGACACTGGAGCACTTTATTTATCAATGTGTAGCACTTAACCAAACACGACAGATGATGTGTAACACCTATAGAAAACCGGGTACAATCATTAATCACATAATAGCTGCTTTTCAGGGAAGATCAATACCTAGCATTAGAGCAGCCACATTTGTTCTATATGCTTATTGGTGCACCCGATGTACTTTCTTAATTGGCAATAACACCAGATGACACCCAGCTATATTTAGCAACAAACTGCTCCAATTCGAAATAGAGATAAAATAATAACCAACCCCCACTTATATGCAGCAACATGGTCATTGTTAAAACAACCATCAATGCTGTGAATGCTGCAAAGAAAACTATCATACAACTAACATTCAAAGTGACATGCAGACAAAACTAAATAAGCTCCTCAAATTTTAGAACTCTGATTATTTTTGCTTTTTTATTTTTCATATTGTTATAGTCCATTAACCACAAAGTGTAACCACTAAATTCATTTATGTGTTTACCCTAATATTATTCATTGTATGTTAAATTTCAAATTTTCTAGATGTAAACTTATGTAAACCATTGAGATCAATAAAGCCTTTATTGAATAATAATAATAATAATAATAATAATAATAATATTAATAATAATAATAATAATAATAATAATAATAATAATAATAATAATAATAATAATAATAATAAAAATTGCCAAATACCCAAAAATTAACCACTTGCTAGAAGTTACTCCAACAGATAGACCACTTCCAAAAGGTTCCTTTTTCACCAACATTATATACCAATGCAAAACCACAGACAAGATTCCAGAACAGTATTTGCATAAGTATTCATACTGGGATATTTATGGTTTAATAAACAGAGAAGCAGATACTAATGTTATACAACCTATGCTAGGAATTAACAACAAGAGACTACTCAAGGAATATAAAAAATGGGCTCTAGAGCCCAAATACTTTGATTTTATCATGAAAATCAATCTCATTAACTTGCCAACAACCCACTTTCTTTATCATAAAAGAATGTATATATCTATTGACCCCTTCTGTGGACTCTGCAATCGAGCAGAAGAGACACTGGACCACTTTATTTATCAATGTGTAGCACTTAACTAAACATGACAGATGATGTGTAACACCTACAGAAAACTGGGTACAATCATTAATCACATAATAGCTCCTTTTCTGGGAAGATCAGTACCTAGCATTATGACAGCCACATTTGTTCTATGTGCATACTGGTGCACCCAATGTACTTTTTTAATTGGCAATAACACCAGACAACACCCAGCTACATTTAGCAACAAACTGCTACACATTCAAAAGAGAGATAAAATAATAACCAAGGCCCACTTATATGCAGAAACATGGTCATTGTTAAACAACCATCAATGCTGTGAATGCTGCAAAGAAAACTATCATACAAGTAACATTCAAAGTGACATGCAGACAAAACTAAATAAGCTCCTCAAACTTTAGAACTCTGATTATTTTTGCTTTTTTATTTTTCATATTGTTATAGTCCATTAACCACAAAGTGTAACCACTAAATTCATTTATATGTGTTTACCCTAATATTATTCATTGTATGTTAAATTTCAAATTTTCTAGATGTAAACTTATGTAAACTATTGAGATCAATAAAGCCTTTATTGAAACGTAATAATAATAATAATAATAATAATAATAATAATAATAATAATAATAATAATAATAATAATAATAATAATAATAATAATAATAATAATAATAATAATAATAATAATAATAATAATAATAATAATAATAATAATAATAATAATAATAATAATAATAATAATAATAATAATAATAATAATAATAATAATAATAATAATAATAATAATAATAATAATAATAATAATAATAATAATAATAATAATAATAATAATAATAATAATAATAATAATAATAATAATAATAATAATAATAATAATAATAATAATAATAATAATAATAATAATAATAATAATAATAATAATAATAATAATAATAATAATAATAATAATAATAATAATAATAATAATAATAATAATAATAATAATAATAATAATAATAATAATAATAATAATAATAATAATAATAATAATAATAATTCAATTCAATTCAATTTAATTCTTTATTTAATGTACATATCAACAGCATTTAGCCAATTATAGATTGCACAATAATACAAATCTAAATAAGCATTAAAAAAAAAAAAATAATAATAATAAAATAAATAATACCAATAAAATAGAAAATCACTAAAATGCACAAATAAATAAAAAGGCAATATATCAAATGAAATTAAGGAAAATATTTTTTTATGAGGACTTTAGTGAATTGTTTAAAATCCAAATTAAAAACATCATCATTACCAAAATCTTTGTTATAAGTTCTAGGTAAACGAAATAAAGGGGAAAATCTTAATACATCAGATTTACAATTTTTCAGTTCAAAAACATTATGAGTACGAGTATTATAATTTTTTTTTTTAGTACCTAAGTTAGAAAGCAAATTAGATACAGAAATATTCTGGGAGATGAATTTATGAAGAAGTTTGAGATCTCTTGTTTTTCGTCTCAGTAGTAAATCAATATAGTGTTCATTACTTAAACTATTTAATTTTGCAAATTTGTCAAAAACAGACTGAATTCTTATGATATCTGTCCTGTTATGAGGATTCCATATAATTGAACCATACTCCAAGATGGGAAGAACTAAGGATATAAAAAGTTTAATCTTTGTAAATTTATTAAATGCTTTTCCATATCTGTAAATAGCTCCTACAATTTTAAGAGATTTATTCACCATAAAATTAATGTGATTACGAAAAGATCCATTATTGGAAAATATTATTCGAGATCTCTTTGATGATCATTTGTTATAATTTTAGAGTCCCCAATATAATAGGAAAACCTTAAGACTTCAGATTTTCTAGAGTAAGAGACAATGGAGCACTTATCCATATTTATATCTATATAATTATATTCACACCAATTCAAGAAATTATCTACATCACTTTGAAGTAAAAAACAGTCATTAATAGAATAAATATGCCTAAAAATTTTGCAATCATCTGCATAACATAGAAGATGTGAAAATTTAATGCATGTTTTTAGGTCATCAATGTATACATTAAATAATAAAGGTGCAAGAACACTGCCTTGAGGCACCCCAGTGAAGCAATGATAAGGTAATGACAATTTACCATTAAACCTCACACAAGACATTCTATCCCTAAGAAAAGAGTCAAACCAATTAATTAATAATTTAGAAAAACCTAACCTACAAAGCTTCTGAAGAAGAATTTTATGATTAACTCTATCAAAAGCCTTGGACATATCAAAATAAACAACATCTAACCTAGATTGATTCTCAATTGAATTTGAAATGTGATCAAAAATAGTTAGCAAATTTGTTTCAATGGACCTATTAGGCAAAAATCCATGCTGCTCTGGTGCCAAAACCTTAGAGACATCCAAGATAATTTTATTATACAAACATCTTTCAAAAATTCGAGCAACAGTGTGTAGAATTGAAATAGGCCTATAGTCACTTACCAAATCTCTAGAGCCTTTCTTAAAAATAGGAACAACTTTAGCAATTTTAAGGGATGTAGGAAAAGTACCATTTGCTAAAGAGCAATTAAAAATATGCAAAAGAGGAGAAGCAATGTATTCAGCACATCCTTTATAAATGAAAGCTGGAATATTGTCAAGGCCCACACTAGAATGTAATTTAAGCTGCCCAATAGCAAAAATAACATCAGATTCAATAAATGAATCCAATGTTATTCTTTCTTCAACTAGATCATTATTTTCAGTCAAATCAGTAAAAGAATTAGATTGTTTAAAAAGCTCTGAGAAATAATGAGAAAAATCATCAGCAACTAGATTAGAATTATTATTCTGTAATTTTTTTTTTGTAATACCTGAATCCTTAACTAGAGACCAAAATTGCAAGGGATTATCAGAAATATGACTTTCAGTATTTTGTATAAATTTTTGAAAATCTCTATGATATATAACCTTTGACAATCTTCTATAATTAATAAAATTGTTATAATAATTTAAGTTCTTAGTTTTCCAATATTTACGATGATGAAATGATTTCCTTTTAATAATTTCTTTAAGAAATAATAATAATAATAATAATAATAATAATAATAATAATAATAATAATAATAATAATAATAATAATAATAATAATGTTAGAACTCTGATTATTTTTGCTTTTTTAATTTTTATATTGTTATAGTCCATTAACCACAAAGTGTAACCACTAAATTCATTTATATGTGTTTACCCTAATATTATTCATTGTATGTTAAATTTCAAATTTTTCTAGATGTAAACTTATGTAAACCATTGAGATCAATAAAGCCTTTATTGAAACATAATAATAATAATAATAATAATAATAATAATAATAATAATAATAATAATAATAATAATAATAATAATAATAATAATAATAATAATAATAATAATAATAATAATAATAATAATAATAATAATAATAATAATAATAATAATAATAATAATAATAATAATAATAATAATAATAATAATAATAATAATAATAATAATAATAATAATAATAATAATAATAATAATAATAATAATAATAATAATAATAATAATAATAATAATAATAATAATAATAATAATAATAATAACAACAACAACAACAACAACAACAACAACAACTCACCTAAAATTTTTTGTTTAAACTAATTTGAAAATATAAATCTTTGTTAATAGAATGATAATAATATAACAAAATCTAGAGGAAAAAAACAAAGTGATATAGTAGTTCAAATAAATATTCCTGGATACTTCATTCTTTGGTATTCAATTTAATATTTCATTATGAAATGTTTACCTTTTATATGTCTTCTATTGATTCCATCTTTGCATCTTTATGATTTTGCAGTTTCATTTATGAAATTTCATGAGTATCAATTTCATTTGTTATATTAAATATTCTATCATTTATTTTACTTTGCTTAAAACTACAATTGTTATTTTTAGTTCCATTTTAGTTCAGAAATATATTTAGTTTTTATCAATATTTGGCCAATAGATTTATTCATAATATTAATTTTAGATTGTTTAATAGTCTTTTATAAACTTTTGTAAGATTATCTGCAATATGATGAATAAATGCTTTTGTCTGAATTTTTAATGTATTAGATAAAATGATCTTGTCTATCAAATTGGCAACATTCACAACATTTACTCATTATATACATGATAACAATCAACCCTTAAGCTATCAATAATCTTAACCTGGAGTCAAGGCAACCTCTTTTAACAATAAAGGTTGTACCATGTTTATCTATGGTCTGATCTTTTTATATACAGACTAAAGTTTGCAACTTGATGGAAGAGTGTGAGATTAATTTTACAAAAAAGTTTAAACAAACCTTATTAATCAGGTAAATATAATCTATTCTGAAAGCAGAATAATAAATAATCAATTATAACTTCCAGATTTTGAAAGCAGACTAATAAATAGTTATTTACAACTTCCAAATTACATATAAAAATATATATTTATTAAGACAATAAAGCCAAATACTCAAAGATTTAATAGGTTTATAAATTTAAGTGATAACAATCAACTCTTAAACTATCAACAATCTCAACCTAGAGTCAAGGCAACCTCCTTTAAGCATAAAGATGATATATTTATATAAAGATTGCTGCTTAAGAATTGACTGTTATCATCTAAATTTATAAATCTATTAAAGTCTTAAGTAATTGGCTTTATTGAGTAAGTTATATACCTAAATTACAATACATCATATTTTATTATATCTTTAGCATATTGTACTTTTTCAAAGCATTTAATTTTATTTATAACTTCTTATTTTTTAGCTTAATATTATAATTAAATTATTTAATCCTTCAATGATCATGATTGATCTGTGGGATACAAGTAAGTTTTTTTTTTAAAAATGTTGTTACCATATTTAGTGCATACATTAAAATCATGATTAGCTATCTGTTTTTATGTGATTAATATTAAAGTATAACATTTAAGATATTATTTGTTACTGCTGAATGTGTAACATAAGAATGTGTAATATTTGCAATAATTGTATCAGAGAGTTATGGCACCCCAAAGTCAGGGTATGTATATTGTGAAAAGGATTTTTAGATTGTAACTGGAAATAAATAACATTTAATGTATTTTTTTAACTATCTATGTCATGAATGGTCTTTCTTAAATTCATATATTTTATTATATAACTATATAATAAAGTCAAATTTGTAGTGTTTTTATTTATTTATTTCATTTCAGCACACATTCAAAATGAATATATCTCTCAGTTATACATAATCATCATTGCAATTTTTTTTAGCATAATCTCTATGTTTTTATAATTTCTAGATTATATGCTATTACTAACAGTTGAATATGTATTTGAAAAATTTAAAAAAAGTTTACATTTTTCTAAAAGTATTTAACAATAAATATTAGATAATGGAAATACCTAATACGTATTACAACAATACATCTTTTGGATATATGCAGCTATCAATGTAGTATTTTTGACTTCACTTTTATACTTATTTGATTAACTATTTTTATGAAAAAATGGAATCAGATACTTAATAAATTAATAGTTCTCTCTCTTCTTTAAATAATACTTTTTATAAGATAATAAGAAATACAATGTGAGAACAATATGGCTTTTATCCACATAATAGAAATTTTAAAAACTATCAGAGTTTTCCAGGTATGGTACTTGAGTATTAAACCTGCAATGTAGGGGGGGAAGGGAAGATTGCACCCACAATAAATATGTGATGTCACAATGATTTCATATTGGAAAAAATAGTCCTATGACAGTGACATCACAGTTAATGTCATATTGGATATTTTTATTTTTGGAGCGAAATTTTTTTTTACAGATCTCCATTTTGTGTGATATATATTACATGGTAAGTGTTGTAGAAATATAGTTAATGTATTTTTATCAAAATTAATTCAAAATCACAATCATTTACTGTCTGTTTTGTGTACATTTAAATAAATATTTTTTGTAATAAATGACTTCATTCTTAAAATTTTTTATAAAAAAAACAACAACAACATTTATTAGCAGTTTTTGCTTTAATTTCTTTATAATAAAAAAAATTGACTTTTATTTAGCAGTTTTGCTTTAATTTCTTTATATATAAAAATAAATCAACATTTAGTAGTAGTTTTTGCTTTAATTTATTTATTAAAAATGGGTGTTTATTAGCAGTTTTATGAAGAAAAAAAAGTGATGTTTATTAGCATTTTCATTATTTTGATCACATCACAAGCAGCAGATTGATACAAATGTGAATAGACACATAACGGCCTAATACATGCTCCGTGTTGCAGCTTTAGCACTCAGGTGCTGTTTGCCAAAAATAATTATTCAATTTTTGATCTTTTTAGTGCAGATTTAATCTTTAATATCACAGTGTACATGTTTCAGATAAAACATAGGTTTGTCTAAATTTACTTGAAGTTTTTGATATTACACACATGCATGCACACACATACATATTAATGTAGTATGTATCATTTTTCATTGTTCTGTACTTTTTGTATTATTATTTTAAAACTTTTAAAAAAGTTTAACTGAAAAAGAAGCTTCAGCAGATATTATATCCAAAATAATAAACTAATTTTAATATTAGTTTGATTACTACAATTATTTAATATCATTGTAATTAAATACAGAATACTATGTGTTTGCATTTTTACATGTTTTTCATGAATTTCCTTTTAATCAAATGGCTTTTTTAGTTGGGAGTTCATAAAAAGATTTTGTGTCAGAAGTGATAGAACTGAAATTGGTCCGAAAACCTTATGCTCCAAAGATTCAGAAATTCATAAGAAACGTAATCACTGGAAATGTCAGAACCAAAATTAATCTGAGGATTTTATGTTCAAATCTTGACATTATACCGCTGCACTAAACCACACACAATCACTATAAGAAAGTAATCTTAAGTAGTATATATATATGCGAAATTAACAATGCAATGGTTTATGTCTACAGAATTTGAATGTTTATTGATGAAATTTTACAATGAGATAAAATTATTCTACTTTGTAAATTATCGACCATTTTAAACTAATTTTTGATAGCTAAATTTGTTTATGGGAATTCTCTATATAACAATTTAGGGGAAAAAGGAAGCTGTACTCTTATTGTGCCAATTATTGATTGCTGTGACTTGAGAACAGAATGATTATTTTATTTATAACAACAGCCACTTCAATAGAAGAATTTTGATGAAAACTTATATGCATATGTATAGTACTACACGTTATATAAACAAATATGCATGAAGTATGTATGAAAAGATATATCTATGATATGAAAACTTTATATAAATAACATTACATTGGTATTTTATAAAGTGAAAATAAATTACAAATCTAGAAGCAATTAAGTTAAAATGTTAATTTTACTAAAAGTGGCATACATCAAACCATTTATAATAGAATAATTTTTTTAAATAAATGCAAAAACATTTAAACCAGGCATATATTAGTAAAGCACTTTTAATATTCCAGGTATCATAATCATATCTTTATAAATTAATATTACTAATTTTGTTGTTCTATGTACTTGATTGTTGTTTGTAAATTTACATAAATTTCTTATTTTTATCCAAATTTATTGCAAATGTTAGGCCACTTTTAAGATAAAAGGATGTTGGCTTTTTTTTTTATTTATAGCACATTTGTCTTCAGTTATAGTCCCTTTTGCTTTCTATTATTTCTTTCAATGCATACAATATCTGCTTTGGAGAATCAAATTTATTTCCTGATGGCAGCTCATGCTCCAAAAATATTGAAAAGTACTCATTGCTTCTTTTTGCCTTGTTATATAAGCAGTTGTGTTGGGCCCCTCTTGTGGAAATGTTTGCTCATGTTTCCCCATAATACACATTTAAGCAATTTGTATTTTAGCTTCACTTGATGTGCAGCCTTTCTAACTAGTTTTTGTTTAGAATTATTCATTTAACATATATTTTCCTGCACATATGTTTTTTAGTTTCTGAGTCAGCCTTGCCCCATTTGGGAGGCTAGTCCATTTTTTGTTATGAGAGCAGAGTCATACTGGATTCTTTATTTTTTTTGAGAATTGTTCTTCTTTTCAAGTAATATTGCATGCTTTTAGATCTTTTGTATATGTATCTATTGTTTCTCTGATTTTTGATAGAAAAACCTTTAAGACCTGCATATTTATGGTCCATGTGATTTAAGTATTTAGAATGGATGGTTCCCTCTGATATATATGGGCCTTAAAGCCATTTCGTAGTTCAAAATATTATTGTCTTTGTACCTCTATATCTAAAAATTTTATATTTTGGTTTTTATCTTCTTTCTTAAAAATAATTGTGTGATCCTTAGAATAGGTCCAGAAACTACAGATAAATAATAGGGACCATAAGAACAATGAAATTAATATAATATTTTTGTTAGAAAAATATTCCTGACAGTTTTAGATTTCCTTTTTTTTTTCATAAACTAATAAAGATTATTTGGATTTTATTTTGTATGCCTAATGGATTTTCATTTCTTACTAGATTTAAGCTTGTTCTGTACAAATAAATATAGATTTAGTTAACTAAACTATATACTATTTAATGTATTTAGAGATTTAAATTTATGTCTCTGAGTATGGAGAAAGTCCCCAATTATTTTTATTAAACAACTAAGCCAGAGTAATCAATAAATGTAGGAAGGTTTGTGCATAAGATCTCTATCTCATGACTATTCATCCAATATCCCCAAATTAGTTTCTAGCTTGTGGCTTTCATTAGTGAGGAGCCTTGAATCTGGGCACACTGCACCTGGATCTTAGGAAGTAATGCAATACTCCAATACTTTGAGTCCAAAATACAAAACGGAGTAATGTTTTTAATTCAAGCTCATTATCTTATATAGTCGTATAGATCTAAACTCAGTTCAGCATCCATATTGTAAGGGAAGCTTACAATCTAATCTTTGTCACTATCATCATTCAAATTCAGTTCATTTTTCTTTTTAAAACTTTAATTAATAAATGATTAATGCATATATTTTCACTCATGAAGTGACTAAATCTTGTATAGTCGTATAGATCTAAACTCAGTTCAGCATCCATATTGTAAGGGAAGCTTACAATCTAATCTTTGTCACTCTCATCATTCAAATTCAGTTCATTTTTCTTTTTAAAACTTTAATTAATAAATGATTAATGCATATATTTTCACTCATGAAGTGACTAAACACACACCTATATATACAATACATATCAAATGTGTATTTTTAACAATATTGAGGAAGTATCAAGATAAATCTGTTTTACTCATCTATTACAAAGATAAAAAAACCCAATTAAAAAAGGAATAATCATATTAATATAAATGTATGTAAACAATAAATTTAATATCAGTGTATTTTATGTCATTTTAAAAGACTTGGACTAAATTTAGCAGGGTAACGGCCTAATGTCAACCAGTCACTAGATAACCAAATACTGAAGATGAAAAACATAATTCTATGATTACATTCGAATATCGGCCCTTCAAGCCAATTATGCAAACACTTTGCGAGTGTTAAATAATAAATGAATACCCTCTGACCAATACAAGATATAGAATTTATGCAGGAATAAAAAAGAATCCCTCTTATTCCTATGACTCAAATATTTATATATGAGCAAATCTGAAGTACTGGCACAGAAGGTGTGACAATATAACGGTCACTTTAAATTACTATATTCAATGTCTGAATGAATGACGCTGATGAAATTTTCTAGAATTTATTAAATGTCATTCCAACTGAAACTTAATCATATATATAAATAAGCATTTATTTTTATAGCGTCTGTATACAATTGTAATTACATTCCATGATGTGATTTCCCCCCCTTATAATCAAGATAATACACATGACAATAGGCATATGTATAGTGATGAAAAAGAAAAGAAAATGCCAGCATACCAGACAATGGTTAAGTCAAGAGCAGTATAAAAACAAACTTAATTCATTTCTGTCATCTTGCTACTATTTTTAAATAAGATATAAGCTGTGCAATACAATATTGGTAAATCAAATGTTCAATAAAGAAAATGGATGGCTCATCAATAGGAAAATAAGTGATACAATTTTTAGAAATGCAACAAAGATTTCTGGTTAAAAAAAAGTAGCGGTTGACCAGTAAAATCTCTATTGAGGCCAGAGAGTTTATGAAGAAAGAATATGAAAATATATTCAAATAATGCATTAAAAAGGATTGAATATCTAAAAATTTTTAAAATGATACAAAAAAGAATTGATGGTGATATAAGAAAGTATAATTGTAAAGTAGCAAGGAAATTCATAGAAGAAAATAAAAGTCCCAAGACTGTAAAACAACATCTTGGTATTGGCAAAAAAACTTATCTTTATAATAAGAAAAATATGGAACTATTACTAAAGAGAGAGATGACATCATGAAATATATAGAATAGTGCTATCAAGAATTATATACTAATAATATATAGAACAGTGCTATCAAGAATTATATACTAATAAAGAACAAAGAAAAGTTCCTCCTACAACTAAGATATCTAAGGTATTGGCCATGATTTTAAATGAAGAAGTGAGACATACAATTGGATTTATAAAGAAGGGAAAGACTTAGATAATGATGGATTTATAATTGATATATTAAATGAAGCAGGTACAGAAATAGAAAAAAATTGAGCAAAATTATATTCCAAATTTTGATAAAAATTTACCAGATGATTAAAAGAATGTAATATATTTCAACAAAATTATAAAGAAGATATTAGAAATTACAAACCTATCAGTCATTTATCAATTTTATACAAACTTTTTACCAAGATAATTACAACTTGTCTACAATAATCTTGGAATTTCAATCAATCAAAAGAATAAGCTCAATTTAGAATTGATTTTATACAATCTATCATAAACAAACTATTGAAAAAATTTATAGATAGGAACAATGAATATGAGTTGCCATTAGGTTTTGCATTTGTAGATTATGAAAAAAACATATGATTCTATAGCATTTCATCAGTGATTAAAGCATTGGATTATCAAGGTATAGACCAAGAATATTGTCATAATCGGAAAAATATTTATTAACTGTTTTTGTCCTGGTGCCATTTTGAATTGTAAAAAAAAAATAACAAATATAATTTATAACATATCTTCTGTTTGAATGCAGTAAATATAAAAGTATATACATCGTTAGAACCAGCAAATATGAAAGAATGTAATAAAGCTGATAAAATAGTCATTATCTAAAATAAATAAAAAAGATATTTTTAATACTTTTAAACATGTTTATTTTTACATTTGTTCACAAATTCTAAATTTTGAAAGTTAAATGTTAAAGTGACCATTATATAAATAGCTTCATCACATTTATTATAAAATGCTGAAAAAATTGATATATAACTTGTCTTACCTGAAATAATGTTTTATAGTAAAAATTATAAAAACTAAGCAATTGGTGACTTTCATTTTTACTAGCAGACTCAGTTCTTGCCCTTCCATGCAGGATATCTGCTAGTCCTTCCATGCAGGAGATCTGTTAGAAATGTTTGGTTTTAGTGAGAGCAAAAAAAATCAGTAAGAACAGTTCATGAGATATTATGCAAAGAGAACTTTAGTAAATTGTAATTTATAAAAAAAATACAATGAACAACAAAATAAAAAAAATATTATGAGCACTGATTATGATGTATGAGAGTGAATGACTGAGTGTGCTTAAAAGTCTGTGTTCCAAGAGATTATTACAAAATTATAATAAATGAATATAACACTACTGCAATAATGCAATAATTGAACGAGCATATAAACAATCTTATAAATAAAATCGTAATATATCTTGCCTATTGCATTAAATATGTAGATATATGATTGAGTCTGGATGTGTATGTTTTTATATCATTAAAATGTAAATTGCTTAAAATTCTATAGCATATTATTTAATTATATAAAAAAATAAGTAATAAAAAATAAGTAATAAAAATAAGTAATAAAAATAGGTAATAAAACTAATTAAATACTCAAACAAAATCATAATATATCTTTTCTATTGCACTAAATATGTAGATATATGACTGAGTCTGAATATGCATGCTTTTATATCATTGAAATGTAAATTGCCTAAAACTCTCTAGCATATTTATTGTTTTCTACACATATTTAATTATATAAAAAATTAAGTAATAAAACTAATCGAATACTTACTGATTTCTGGTTAAACATTATCGACCATTTCAAATTTGAATTCAGTTGTGCCAGCATTAGATGTGATTACCGTGGTTGTCCTTGCAGATAAAAAATGACTCCAAGCCTTTTTTCTTGACATTACAGCTTCCAAATCTGAACTGTCACTAAAATGAGCTTCTAGAAAAAGAAGGCTTACAAATACATGCATTGGCAATTTCATATCCATATCAAGCAGTAAAAACATTCATTTTATACCATAAAAAAGCTTTATGATTAGTAAATCTAAAAAAAATGAGAAAAAAATAAATAAAAATTATATTTAAAAAAAAAAAAATTGTAAAAAAAAATCCAAATTTCATCATAGAAAAAAAAAACAACATCTTTTTAAACATACCAAGATGGTGAAATGAATGGTCTGAGACACATACGTATACGATTTACCAATTCTGCAAAAACACACTTGAAACTCAGTTGAAATCTAAACTTATGAAGAGGGCTCTTAGGGACACTAATTAGATTACATAAAGATTGTAGGAAGATTAACCTTGAGAAGGGTGTACTGCAGGGTGACTCCATATCTTCAAAACTTTTTACAGCAATGCTGCAAAAAGCATTTTGTGAATTAAAATGGAAGCTAAGGATTAAAAGTAAATGGACATTATTTAAGTTATCTAGATTTTGCAGATAATGTAGTTATTTTTTCAAATAATGCTTTAGAGTTTCAGAAAATGTTACAAGTGTTAGCAGATAAAAAAAAAAGTAGGATTAACGGGAAATGTTAAAAAGATTAAAATAATGAAAAATAAATATTCTCAAAAGATGAAAATAAAGATTGATAATAATGAGTGAGAAAAGTTAACCACTACAAATACCTTGGACAGATTATTACTACAGATGGAAACAATTGATGAAACTAATCATAGAATGAAACTTGGTTGGACAGTTTTTGGTAGCAATCTTAATATTAAAAGGAAATATGCCTATGCATTTGAAAAAAATATTTTTTAAAAAATGTGTAGTTTCCAATTTTTATTTATGGATCTGAGACTTGGACACTTAATAGAAGAACAATATAGAGAATTCAGACCACTCAAAGAAATTTGGATAGATGCATATTAGGAGTAACAATAAGAGATCTAAACTAAAATACATGGGTAAGAGAACAAACAGGTATTAATGATATCATTGACAGAATTAATAGATTGAAATAGAGTGTGGTTAGACATATTAAGAGATGATAGTAGATGGACAGCTGAAATCATAAACTGGATTTTGAGAGTTGTAAAAGACCTTGAAAGAGACCACTTGAGATGGATGGATGAAATAAGAAAGTATGTGGATGTGACATGGGGAAGAGAGGCTAGACATTGGAGAAGATGGATAGAAATTGGAAAGATTTTTAACCTAAAGTGGATTGGTAATGGTTGAAAATTATATATATATGTGTGTATGTGTCAGTTTATCTATCAATCTACCTTCTACTTATAAATTAATCATTCAGATTTGTCTTTCATTTGTTTATCTTTTCTATTTATTCATTCATCCATCTATCTATTTATTTATCTAATTATATATATATAAGTCCACACATAATGGTATCGAAAATATTGTAGAAATAGTACTGAATGAATTCAGAAATTGCATTAACTCGTAATATTTGTTTAACTACTGAGGTTATCAAACGACTCAACATTTCCTTTAATGCAGATCATATGTTATTAAGCACAGGAAATACTAAAGTTGGTATTTGATCCAGCTTTCTTGAGGTCATAAGTCAGTCAGTCTACTATTGCGATAAATTTCACAAGGCTATTGTTTTATATCGAATCTTGAATGCATGCATTTTTCTTCTGAGTTAATGAAGGGTGATGGTAAAGATATAACTTTTTTAAAGAGACCTTATGGAATTTATAAACCATGTTTTCCAATTGTTTAATAAATATACATATATTTTAAATCTACCATCAAGGCAAAACTGCAGAACACATTTTTTCATTACTTTATATGGAATGCAGAACCTAGGATTTTGATTTAATCTATATTTTAAATTTCATATAATTCTTATGCTTTAAATTGCTTTTTAAAAATTTTTTTATTTTATAGGTATATTGCTTTTTTTTTTTTTTTTTGCAAATATTTTTTTTTATTATTCAACATAATTAAATTTTTTTCCTTTTTATTTTTTTAAACAATCATCGGTAATAAAAAATATATATATATTCTACACAATATGCTTTTTTTAGTATTATATAAAAAAGATTCTAAGTAGTAAAAAAAAACCTTTCAGTAAAATCTAAATTTTCATAGATTATAATAAATAATAAAAATCATCTACAACAGCTACATATATATATGTATAAAATGTCCGTTAATTAAAACAAAATTGTAATTATAATTGAAATAATAAATTTAACGGTTTACAAACTATTATAAACAATCCTTAAATCCACAGAAGTACTTTCAGTTAATTTCTTAAACCTGCCTCAACTGCCATTAAATTAAAAAAACAAAAAACAAAATGGAAGCAAACGTTATCAATTCAAATCCCATGAATCTCATATTTTAATGTTAGCAGCTTGTCTATTTATTAAATGCATTTTATTCCTATTTATAAAAATTGTCTTTTTAATTTTTCTTTTATTATGGTTTCTCTCTTCACAAAGAATTTTCACATTTTCAAAAGCAAATATATATTTACATGTTTTTTCATGATCAAAGAAAAGTGAAGGAGACATTAAATCACCATTATTTTTACTTTTTACATGATTATATAACAATTCACACTCCCTCAATCTCTTCTCAATACTGCACTTAGATTCACCTATATATGATAGCATACAATCACAAAAAATTTGATATATGATATTACTTTTCCACTTGACAGGTATGACATCTTTAGAATTATTGACTAATTTATTAATATTGCTTGGAACATAGAATGAAACATTAAACACATTCTTATATATATATCCTTAAAAAATTTCCCTTGTGGATTTAAAATAAATGGAATAGATATCCATTGTTTACTATTAATCTTCATTTCCTTTAAATCATTATAACTTTTTTTAAATTGACATAAAGCATTGTTTATTTGTTCCATTTTATAACCCACATCAAGCAATTCCTTGACAAATATCTCAATATTTTTCAGTTTATCACTTTGGTAACGACATAATTTTTTGTTACAAAACAAAAAAGATCTAAAACTTGCCATCTTATGCATCATTGGTACTTTTGATTCACAATTTATATATCCTCTTTTTTTTGCAATGGCTTAATTATTAGTTTATAATTTAAAATACTGTTATCTCTTGTAATAATTAAATCTAAATATTTAATATTTTTGTCTTGCTCCTTTCAATTGTCCATTTCAAGCCATTCTACTTATTTAATTCCTCTACAAGCAAATTTATAGTATTAGTATTTCCACAAACAAAAACACCATCCACATATCTTTTGTAAATTTTAATATCTCCAAAAGTACACCTATTTAAAATACTACTCTCATATGTAGATAAAACAAAATTATAAACTTGTGTAACTACAGGCAGACCCATAGGCCAACCTTTAGACATTTTATAATATTGACCTGATGCAACAATGTTATCATTAAAAAAAAATTAATAAAAAATAAAATGACAAAAAAATCAAGTCATATGTCACATGACTTAACTTAATAAGCTTGTATTTACAAATGACTTGATTTTTTTTGTCAAGTTAACTATTGATATAAGTGCTCGGGACTGAAACTGCATTAAATTTATATTTAAAAATGTCAATATTTTTTCTGAGTATTATCTTTGCTATATTACACTTTATTGATGAAGTTATTAAATTTATTTTACATATTACTTAATAAAGGTTTTATGCTTGTATTCTGGATTATAAATTCAGATTTATTATCCTAGCAAGTACTCCATTCTTCTTCATTGTGTTTGTTTGAAGAGCTATTGAAAGGAACTTTATCTTGAAATAGCTTATTTAGAAAGTTTACTTTCATCACATGATCACTATCTCATACTAGCACATAATTGTTATTAAACAAAGCAAAACTCTTCATACAGTAATGCCATCTTGTGCCAACAAGAGCAATCAATGGATGTCAAGAGGCTTGTGCATAAAATCCCTATCTAGTGCCTACTCATCCAATATCCAAAGCTCCTCACTGATGAAGGCCACAAGCCAGAAACTAGTCTGGGGATATTAGATCAGTAGGCACTAGATAGGGATTTTATGCACAAGCCTTCTGGCATCCATTGATTGCTCTTGTTGGCACAAGATGGCACTACTGTATGGAGAGTTTTGCTGTGTTTAAAGTTTACCTTCATGTTATATAATCTAAACTAAAAACTACATACCAGTTTAAAAGAATTAGCAACAGGTAAGTGAATGAAGTTAATTCTACATCATTATTAAACAATAGCCTTAAATTTAAATCTGTTTGTCTTATTAATTAATAGTAGCCTCTTAATTTTCTTAATGGTTTTCATGATATTGTTTTTTTTCTTTCATCCATATGTTTTGCTTGTAATCTCTTTTAATGAAGTCTAATATACATCTTTTCATACTTTACTGTATGTTTTATGGATCTGAATAATGATATCAATTAATATAAATATATAATCTATTAATGAATACAGCTGGAACACATTTATTTTAAAAAATTCAATCACATGACTTTTACTTTTTTTTTTCATTGATAGCACTACATCAGTATTTGTTCTGTTTTATTTCTAGAGAGTGTTTTCTTAAATAATAGATATAACAACATTCTTACCAGACTTATTAGAGTGGAGATAGATGGGAAGTAAAATACTACCTGCAAAGTAATAAGTAGCCAAATTAAACTTCTTAGCTGTAGTGAAAAAATAATCCAGAACTCTAATCCTTCAAATTGATCAGAGACATTGAACCAATTTCTCAATACTCATACATACAAATAGGACTTCATTATGGAATAGAAAAATACAGATAATAAAAGCAATAAAATATGATTATTATTTATGCAATGTGAAAAGCAATAAAATAACTTGAGAAATACTTAATATTAAATACACTATAATAAATGAAATCACAAATATATAAAACAAATTAAAAAGGTATAGCTATATAAAGAGAATGTCTTAGGCAAAATGACTAACATATATTAAATTGGATATCTCTGGGAATAAAACATCCAAAAAGGGTGAGAAGTTAGTTGTCTGAGATATTAAAGAGAAAAATTTACAGAAAAAGTTGATTGGACAATAAAGAAGTGTGAGAATTTGGAAATCAGAATACATCATACTGTGTTAGAGATCAATAAGAAAAAGATTTATAATTGTTAATTTATAACTATATATTTTTATTTTCTCTTTTTTAAAAAAACTCACTATATGTAATTTTAAATTTATTTTCATTTTCGTTGTTTTGCTTATTAAACGTCAGTTTAGAATTATCTTTAATTATACTTTTTGTTCTCATCTAATGTTTTTTATTTGTGATATTTTCTGAAGACTTGATTCTAAATATTGCAAGTATTTTTGATTTATTTTTCCTTCCTTTGATATCTCTAAAACTTTTTGAAATATTTTAGAGAGATAGAATTATAATACTATATCTTTTATTAATGTGAACACTAATATAGTTTCACTCTAAAATTTAATAATTGCTTTTACAATTTGATAAATACTTTTCAAAATTTGACAGTATTCTAGATCGCACAAAAATGATTATAAAACTCAAATGCCATTTTATTATTTACAAATCTAAAATAATGAGATAATTTGTACTTGGTGAATTCTTTTCATAATTTAATCTGTTATGCTAAAACCATTTTTCAATCCAGCTTGTATTTTTGTTGATGATTTATAAGTATCTAAGTGAATAACTTAATAAACAGACTAAAGAATTAGTATAAATTCTAAAATCAACACTACAAGATGAAGTCTGATTAAATTTGGGATTTGGACACCCAATTTCCACTTGTTTTAATAAGAAATAGCTGCAGAATTGATAAAAATTCCAATACATTATACCAATTAATATGAAAAATTATTTTATTTTCTATAATGGGGGGGGGGTATTTATAATATACCAAAAAAGAGGAAAAGGTGCAAATTATTATACAAAATCTATGATTTTACATGTAAAATGTTAAGAATCACCCCAAATCATACAATAAAAGAAAACTTCTAAATGTAAAAGTTAATTTCAGAAAAGCACAAAAAAAAAAAAACATTATTGTTGATATAAATTAAATAACTGAAAAATCTAAAAATGCAATTACACCATATGATGGAGATAAGTACACTTGAATATTTATATAATTGAGAATATGAACCAATTTAAATAGCTTGGTTTAATAGAAATCTGGTCTTGGAACACAATTTTGTGTACTTCTGCAGCAATAAAAATGTTAAAGGATATATTTTATCACTTCCACTAAAATTAAATGTTATATAAAATTATTGATTTTTCATATGAGACAATTAATGTAAATATACTAAAAAATTCTTATTTAACTGATGTTGTAATAATATTCTAAAAATATGATGACAAGATTTGAAGACTAAAAAGTGTAATAGTGTTTTTCTTAAGGTTTGTGATGATGGTATTATAGTTGTATTTTTATATTGGACTATTTCCATCATCTAATATGTGTATTGAAAAGCATTACCATAAAATTCAATACTTAAGAATATAAGGATCCAGGTTCGAATCCCATGCTAGTATTGTCATTTGCCAGGCCAGAAAAACCTGAAGAAGAGGGGAGAATAATACCTCTCAAAACGTTGTGCATATACTAACCTGTTTGATGTGCTATTAGTAACAGTTGATTGTATTTGGAATATTTAAATAAAGTTAAATTTTTCTACATTCAATACACATATTTGATGATGGAAATAGTCCAATATAACAAGTATATTCTTCATTTTGATGGGTGTTAGTTTATTGAATCTTCTGTTGTAAATGCATATGTTTATTGGATTGAAAAATGAAGTGAGTGAATAAATCCTAAGGAATTCTTATAAAACTATTGCTCTTTTATGGCAGAAGCAGGTACTGTTAAATTTTAAGGTTTATATCAAAGATAGTCTTAAATAATGTAATACTGATTGCTTTTACTGTAATAATTTGGTTATGGATAAAATTCAAAAGTGGAGACCACAATTAGATAAAGTATTTCAGAAAAAATCATTATGTCAAGCGTTGGTGGCCTAGTGGTTAGTTAGCATAGCTGCCTTTCAAGCAGCTGGCCCGGGTTCGCCTCCCGGTCAACGCTTTGACATATGAAATATATATATAAAATAGACTACTCAGCAAGTAACATAAGTGGACATAATTGTAATTTATGAATTAACATTATATTTTTTATTTGATTTTTTTTCTGGAATTAGAAAGGTCACCATTTATAAAGAGCTGGTGATGATGATCGCAGATTATTAAAAGAATCAAGAGTAGATTTCTGAACAAAGTTTGTAAGTCATTACATTCATTTACAAAAAAATATTGTTTATTTCTGCCTTTAAATAAATTATTTTAATTTACATTATTATAAAGTAATACTTTTATTAAATAAAAAATGTTTCAGTCCCTTTTCCAAAAAAATAATAATAAATAAATACATAACCTTTTACTAAGTACATAGAAAGCTACAACTTAATTTAATGCCTTTGAGAAATCTTTCATTTGACACTTTAAATTAAAATTTTAACTACGGAGTTTATTATTATGCAAATAATTTTAACGCCTCTAGCTATTTTACACTCCAAGTCATTTCTTAGGTTATTTGCCATATCAAAACATTGTTGTATACACACACATGCATGTAATCCCTCAATCACTTTTTAATTATAAATTTTTCTTTTGTCATGAATAATTAATGCTTTAGGGATTTTTCCCCACCAGCTCTCTAAAAATCTGTTTTTCTTCTGTTAAAATCCATTTTGGAATATTAGCTTGTTGCAACATTTGATTGGCTACTGACAAAACAATTTTTCTTTTCTAATTTGATTTAATATCATCAAAATGAAATTGACCGTTTTAGCAAGACATTGAATGAGTTTGAATTTATGTTTGAAAATTTTTTTAATCAAATTTATTTAATTTTTTTAAGGAAAGAAACGAGGGAGAGGGGATGCTAGATGTTGCAATGTGAACAAATAAGATTTCTGCTGGGAAATGATATTAGCATATTGATTACACTTGCTTCTATAATGCTTTTTATTTCTTGTAAATTAAAGAATTAAAATAAAGTAAATATTTATTTTGTGGATAAATTATAATGCAAAATGCTTCAAAATAAATAATTTTATACTAAAAAAAAAAACAAAAACATCAGCTACACTGTATTAATAATATTTAAAATAATAGCCAGTCTTTAGCTTAAGAAAGAGTTGTGTAATCGAACATAAACTATCAGTATGTATGTGAACATTCAGATGTTTAATACATCTTTTCTACTTAACAGGTTATTTCTAAAATACACGATTAATTAGAGAGAGAGAGAGAGAGAGAGAATTGTCTGAAACTTTGACACTGGTGGATATTTGTTACATGATGAAGTTTGAGACAGGAATTTACTGCCAAAAATTAAAAAAAATTGAATAATATTTCCATTGCACAAATGATTATTAAATGTGTAAAAACTAGTCCTTATCTTGTGAGAGGCTGATGTAATAAAGATATTGGACTATCAACATGAGCGTAGAAATCCAGGTGTTTAGTGCACCTAGCTCATTTGACGAGTAAAGATTGCTCATGAAATATACCCAGATATATGTAGTAAGAGAGGGCATTCTGAATTTTTAGATTGGAAGATTGTTGTGGTTTAACGGAGGGAGAATAAGATGGGATTAAATTATTTTTTTCATTGTAATAAATTCATATATATATATATCATACGATGAAAATAATTTAATAAAATAAAGGATGTTTTTGTTTTCTAATGTATTTATAAAAAAAGGGTTATATAATTGATCTACAAAATGTTACACACAATGGTGTAACCATTGATGATTAAAATGATTATTTAGTTATATTATCCTATATTTGTAAAACCATAACATATATGAACTTTGAATGGTAAAGTTCTAATGACATTATATTTCATAAGTTTATGCCATAAGCTGTCATTTTTAACAAAAATGTGAAATGCTTTACTCTTTTAATAATTGGAAGTTGATTCTGCTTTGTGTAGCTTCAGGTTTCAGAAATCTGTATGATAAACTGTGTTAATATGTATAAACAAAAACACTGAATAATCATATGACTCCGTAAAAGCTTATAATTTGAACGACTAATACTGCAGATTTTACCACATTAAATTCCAACATTTTAATGTGAATATTTGTTATTTCTAAATTAATCCTATGTAATTTATTGCTTACATAAATTCAAAGCTAAAGATTTTGGGATAAATTCTGAAATTCCATTTACTACTTGGATGTTTGAGCATTACATGATTTTCTAAGTAAATAGACATTTAGTTACATAAACGCACACACACATATATAATAAAAGTAAAAAATTCTTTAAATAGCCAACTGCAAAATAAAGCTTCTTCAATATCTTCATATAGAGAAACAATGAATTAGAAAGCAACATTAAATAATAATAATAATATTTCATTCCAATATCAGCCTATTTACTACTACTACTACTACTACTACTACTACTACTACTACTACTACTACTACTACTACTACTACTACTACTACTACTACTAATAATAATAATAATAATAATAATAATAATAACAACAACATCAACAACAACAACAACAATAATAATAATAACAACAATAACAACAACAACAACAACAATAATAATAATAATAATAATAATAATAATAATAATAATAATAATAATAATAATAATAATAATAATAATAATAATAATAATAATAATAATAATAATAATAATAATAATAATAATAATAATAATAATAATAATAATAATAATAATAATAATAATAAAATTATGACTTATAAATAATTAAGACTATTCAACTCCAAAAAACAAAGAAAGAATGGACTGATAAAAACACAACTACTCTTGAAATAAGTTATTGATGACTATGGAAACCAATTGTAGGTATCTATTATCTACCATATCTTCCCAATGAGAATAATTAATATTACATTTTTAAAATGGCTGAGATGATTCTTATAGCATAGAGAGGGTCTATATCTCCCATGAAAACAGTGTTTAAGTTCACATAAAATACCTTTTTCAAAAGTTTTTTATAATTCATTCATTTTCTATTTCCAATCCAACAAAGATATGATTTAACAATAGTGGATTCTATAGAATTATGTCCAAAGAGTGAAAAACTATATTAATTGGTTTTATGATCTTGCAATTGCATTTTTAAAATTTAGTGGAATATCTTGAATTAAACATTTCTTATGCCTTTATATGGTACTGGTAGACTGTCCAATGTGTCATTACCATACAATACATTAGATAAAAACAGCTCTACTTATAGCTAACTTAGTTGCAGTAATTATTTCCCTATGATGAAATGTTCTTTATTTTAACTTGTTACAAGCAGCAACACTTTGAAGATTGTGTTGTACTTCAACAACTAAGTCCACATTTCTATTTATAAAACTACAAAAGTATTTAAATGTATGATTTTTTTCTACAGTACAGGCTTTTTTATATTTGCACTCCAATACGCAATATATAGGAGTTTGAACTCAGACTTTCACATGACCCTCAACTAACCATGCTATCTCATACTGCTGACACACTTGATCACACACATGTCAAAAGACAAATAAATAACAATATATGTATTTTGTGCAAAACCAGCACTCATCAGTTGGCCCAGATTATCATCACACATATTAACAATCAATATTCAGCTTATATTAAGATAGCCAATCTTCATATTTTAATGGACAGCTTTCAATCCACTTCACCCCACAATTCTTCAGTCATCCATTTCATTGAAAATCTGATGATGGAACACACAAAGTCCACATTGGTGCCAACCTTCTCATCCTATCCATGCTGACCATAAGTTACTCTGATCCCTCCTGTAAGATCTGTCCATCTCAAGTTAATAACTATCCTAGGTAAAAATTGCCAAGGATTTTTTCTCTGTCACTAAATGGCAAAGAACTTGAAGTATTTTGACTAATAGTTAACAAAAAAAAGTCTCTGTTTTTTATATTCAAACCATTAAGAATTTTCTATTTATCATCTCTTGAATAGAAAAAATAGTACATTAATCAGTTTGTAATAAATCCATGTTCAATATGTTCTTGTTTTTGCTTTTAATTGATTCAAATTTAAAACTCAGCCATAATATGTGTTTTTTTATTATGATTCTACATTGTTTAAGCCACCTACAAACAATTTCAAATATCAATTCTATATTAATTAAAAATATTTTCATAGTTAATCAGCCTTGATTTGAATCTAAGTTGATTTTAAGATGTGAATATATTATTTCTTTTTATAATGGCAGGTTCTCAGTAGATAAAAAAAGTTTATTTTTAATAAGGTAAAGAAAATACATTAAAAGTAGATTTTATCAACATAAACTTAATTATTAGAAAGTTATTGAAAAAAAAAGTACAATTTAATTTTTATATTTATTATTGCTAATTTAGAAACTTAAACTTATAATTGTACGTTTATTCTGAAACTTTTATTACTAATATTAATCAATTAAAAATAGTCTTTTAATTAATAATTTTAAGTAAAAAAGTAATCTGAATAAAATACTTTTCACCAAAGCATTTTCTATTGCAAATAATATTGCAATATCATATTTATAATTTACGCTAGGCTTTGTAATAATATGAAAGGCTGAAACCTTTGACAGATGCGCCTTAAAAATGCTTATATAACAGCCAATCAGATGTAATTATGACTGCACAGAAAACTCTAAAGTCAAAACACAAGGCAGAGATTTTATGAGAAAAAGATGGTTCCACCTTCTTCTCTACTTAAATTTATATATAAATAAGCCAGCCTCGAGCATTTTGAACTAAGAGCATGAAGCTTTAAACACCTTCACATTAATTCAATATATATATATGATTCATTTCAATATATATATATATATATGATATATATATATATATATATATATATATGAAATCTTTCAATTTGTAATAAAATATCAGTCTTTCAACTACACATTTAAGTTGACTAATATTATGCAAATATACAATAGAGCCACAGAATTTTTAAAAAATATCAAACATCCACTTAGCATAAAAATACTTAATTTGCAAAAAACATGGTAGACTTTTAGTTTTTTTTTTAAGTATAACCATAGTAAGTATAAGGGCACTTACTTTCATTGCATCATTGTTACAGTTTCTAGCTGAAATAGTCATAGTGTATACTAGAATGCACTTTGCAGCCATTTTAAAGATTGTAACCTACAGATTTGTAACTGGGATTTAGATGTTTTAAAAATATACATAAGCTTGAAACAATTTTCAAGCAACAAAAATATCAGACAAAAATAAATAGAACATATCTTACTCCACTATTACAATTTTAAAAAATGAAGCTAGTAATTGATTTGTCAAACAGAATTCTATAAAAATATATAAATATAATTTATATGATATATTTTTAATAGATGTTTTTGATGGAAATAATTAATGTATGAAGTTATCCATCAATAATTACTCAATTAAAATGCACTCGACCTAGAACTATGCCTAATAGAAGCCAGCTATTTCATGACAAGAGTTAAAGCAAAACTGCTAGACCAATTGTGGTCAGAAGGAGGATCCTCTTTCAAATGTCACTCTAGATTTAATATAGAGAGCAAAACACTGCAGTTTCCATTTATAGATATAAGAAATCAAAATATGATAAAATTTTTAATATTCATATTTATTAAGATAAACTCTTGATCTGGGATAGTTGGCTTTAATTAGCCATTCTTCTAAGTTGAATACTTTCTAATTGAGTAATTATAAATGGATAACTATACAAATTAAAGATTTCTATCTAAAATATCCATTAAAAATATATTATAATACATAACCTATCAGTGGTGGGGTTTATTATAATAAGAAAATTGAAAAGTTTGCTATACTTTGCTTTCTTATATCTATAAACCTAAACTGGAGTGGTTTGTTCTGTATATCAGATCTAGAATGGCATTCAAGAGGATTCTCCTTTTGAATGCAATATACCAGTTTCATTTTCATTAGCCATTATTCTAGGTTGAGTGCTTTTTAATGGAGTAATTATAAATGGATAACTACACACGTTAAATAATTTCATCTAAAACCATTAAAATATTATATTACAATACACAACCATCAGTAGAGAGGTTTAGGTAGTTAATATTAACCATTTTTCAGAAGCTTGTCAGACATTTTTTTTATTAGTAATCCATTTTCAGGGTTTTCCAGAATATGTTTTAAACAATATGGCTATTTTTTTTAAAAAATGATTATTATATTAAATAATTCACTGATTTTTTATGATAATTATAAAAACATAAGAAATTACACAAAACTCCAAATAATTGTAATTAAACAAAATTTAATATAATTGTAATAAACAAAATAAAAATCAATATGAATTTAAGTATAAAAACAAGACAAAAGTGGGTATTCATGTTTGTTGATAGAAATTGTTAATAGCCTGCAAAATTGCCACAAGTGTATCATCTTAGATGGATAATCACCATCACCTATATTCCATTAAATATAAATGCATGTGTTGTCACAGTTCTCTTGTACTTGTTTACCATTTTACCAGAACCCATAACATTTCTCCATTTTGCATGTGCATAGATGTATCTAAATCCACAAAGTTTAGGTATGGTTTACTTTAAAATGTTCAAATACAGCATGGCTTAATTTCTCATTTGTTTAAGCCTTCCAACAATCTGAATAAAAGGTAAATCCATCAGCAATATTTTCTTTATCAGCATCCATAAGAATTGGCACTGTTCTACTTGCAACAGTTGCAATGAGAACTCTTTGGTCTCTCTGCACAAATCACCAAATAATTGTTGTTGTGAAAGTATTTATCCCTGTAGTTTTTTTCTCTTGCTAAAAAAACTTTAATCTATTTCAATAATTTTGTTAAGCCCTCTGATTTTACATGACAGTCTAGATAAAAGTCTGAAGATACACACTTCATATAGATTGCTGTTCCAGTCAATAACAGTTTTCTCTGATAAATCTAACTGGTTTTCTCACATTTCATGTTCATTAATAAGGAATGATATTTTCAAGCCTTCTAAATATGTTTTTTTATGAATGGATATATTTTTGGAACACATTTTGACATTACACTTCCATTTATATCATGTCCATTAGCACAAATTATCCATCTGGACACTTCCATAATTTTGAAACTATTCCTCCATATCTTTTGTCATTGATAAATTCCAAATTTAATTATTTCTGCAAAATGTTAGGAAAAAAAATAACCAATATCTTGAATAAAAATGCTATGGAAAATGTAGAGAAGTCATGGTAATGTTCACAAAATGTTAATGGTTGTACATTATAATATAATTTTAAAAAAATAATTAAATGTTGTGAAAGACATTTAAAAAATTATTATTTTTTAAACGTAACATGAATTTAGATTCTACTTTTAATATTTTTAAACTTAACAAGTAACATATATTCGATAAAATATTTTTTTTAAAAAAAATACATAAACAAATATGTTGATATGCCTGAAAATGAATAATTAATAAAAAATACCTGGCAATCTTCCAGAAAAGGGATTAAATATAGGTATCCAGGTTTATTATAATAAGTAAAAGAAATTAAAAATTTGCTGGTCTTCAATTTCTTACATGTATAAATGTAAACTGCAGTGCATTGTTCTCTATATTAGATCTAGAGTGGCATTAAAAAGAGGATTTGCCTTTTGAATGTCAACTCTTGGTCTGAGGCAGTTGACTTTCATTAGCCATTTTTTAAATTGAATACTTTCTAATTGGGTAATTATAAATAGATAACTCCACACATATATATCAGTGACAAAGTGTGATTTTTTTAGGAATGAAAGCACATTACATAATCTTTTTTTAAAATGTTTTTATTTTACTTGCTGCAATAATTTTTATATAATAGTTGATATATATATATTACATACATCTAGAAAAATCTGAAACTCTTTTATCAATATTTTTATTTGCTAAATGTTTTTAATATTTTTAAGTTTTAACTAGTAATTATATTACAGCATTGTTTGAACTTTGTATAATCAAGGAATAATGTGAGTAATGTAATGGTTAAACTCATTATTTGCCTTATATAAAATAGTTCAACTGTTGGTAAAAAAATTGAAAGTTAACAGAATTCCATATAAAAATAATGAGTTTGGATTGTTCAGTCTTCTTTTTTATGATTGACAAAATAACTCTGAGAAAAATATGGAACTCTCTTATCTGTTAAGCAGACTGTGGCCAGTTTAAGTATAGATAATACATTATCAAGATATTTTTACCTCTCACATGCTTTTAACATCCTTAAGTTTTAACTTTAACATTGTTTAAACTTCCTATAAACAAGAAATAATGGGGTGGTCAAACTCATTATTTGCCTTATATAAAAACAATTCAACTATTAGTAAAAAAAATTGAAAGTCAACAGAAATTCCACACACAAAATAATGAATTTGAAAAGTTTATTTTTTTTTTTTTTTATATGTAGCAAAATAGTTGAGATAATTTTTTTTATGGTTGTATGTGCAACATGTTGGAATGATTTTGTGAGACTGAATATGTACATATTTTAGTGATATTTTAAAATTGAATTTTTAGTGCATTCTTCTATGGAAGCACTCATTTCATTCAATACACGAAGCCTTCATCCCTGTTATATTGAAGCGTAAAATATGTTACAGTCATTTTTGCTTCATGGTCTAATGATTCAAAGCCTTAAAGCAGAGGTTTAAATCCAGGTTTATATTTGTAAATCACTAGGGAGTGTAAGAACACATATACAAGTGTTTTACCCCCCCCCCCCTTTTTTACTTTTATAAATTGAACGTTTTATTTTAAGAATATTTATTAATTTTAATTTGGAAATATTTAAATTTGCATTCCCTTAAATAATCATGTATGTGTGTTTGAGATTGCTAAAAAATATTATATCATAATTAAATATTAAATATTTTGTATATTTATGTTATATTTTATAGTTTGTGTATTTTATTTTAGATGATGCAACACCAAAGAAAGTTCTGGAGAGTAATTGCAATAACTCAGAAACTTATGAATAAAAGAATGTTCTTGATTTAATTTAAAAAGGGTAATTAGTAAATTAAAATCCTTTAGCAAACATAATGTTAATGGAAATTATATCTTTTGAATCTATTTCCACTCTCAAAATAGATTAAAACAATACTTTCCAAAACTTGTTGCATTGTCATTATGAATAAAGAATAAGTGCACTAAGGCCACTTACTGGACATCTGGGCCTCATCAGCAGAAAGAGAATATTCGAGAAGGTATTGCTAGCATATAAATAGAGCCAAAATTTTAGGCTAGGTCTCTTTTTGCACTATTTTAGTCAGTGTTGCAGAATGGATCCACGTCCATCAAAATCTCGAAATATGAATTCTGAGTAGAGGTACTAAATTTGCTTCCCCATTCTTCTTCAAAATCATTTCCATACTGCTATGCTAATATGCCATCTCAACTCATAGACTGCCTAAATTAAATGCTGAACTAACTATATCAAGATGCCAACAATTATTTTTCCAAACTTTGCATTGTCATGTGTTCCACATTTTACAGTCTTACATGTATCAATCTGTACAGACATCAAGTCATCAAGTAATGGGAGGTAAATCCTAATCATGCCGCTAATATGAACTCTTTTAAAACTTTCATTTTTAAAATCTAAATTATTTGTAATGTAATTCTCTTCTTATTTAGATGTGGCATTGTAACGCTAGTTATAACAATTCAGTAAAGTAATGACTTTCTCTTTTTTTCATAAAATCTAATGCATGAATCTATAACTTTATTTTTTTATGCATTTTTTAATGGGTTTCACAATTTCTATTTTAATATTTTAAATGTGGAAAACTTTTAATTTCAAAATTATAAATTTTTGTATGATTTAATTTAATATGCTAGTAGTTCAATCTAGTGAACCGATCATTTTCTTATATATCCTTGCTATTATGGGATGTTAAATTGTTAAATGTAAGGTTTCTTACCTGACTAAAAGTTCACTCGATTGAATGTGATTTTAAGTTGTTCTATTTGCTTAGTGGCAGATTATCCACTGCTACATTTAAGATATCAATTTATTGCCATGTTAATGCTATTGATTTTATTTTTATACTATATTTTAAACTAAACTTAATGACCTTACCTTTTCTGTTTTTTTATTATTATATAATCAATTATTTGCTCATCATGCCATCTAGTGTGGTAATTGTTTTGTGGAATTAATTACTAGTTAGCATCTTAATACTTGTTTAATGAAGAGAACAATATTCTCCCTTTTTATTGTTTGACATTCTAACTAATATTAAAGGTCATTTGTGTACCTTTCAAGAGGGATCAAATTATGTCATATCATTATGCTAGATTCTATTAAATTATGACGGCTTTAGTTCACATATCAGTGTCATTAAGAACCTGATTTTTTTATTATTAGCATTGCTTGGCTTAGATAACGTTATGAAAATTTCTTACATTTTGCTTTGTCAAACTTAAAATCTGGAGGTCCTGGATTATTTACTTATGGCATATCCCTGAATGGAGTTTCTGCATGAGTTAACACCGGAAAAATCAGAAGCATGAAATTCCTACGCAACCGCTTTTCAAATGCCGACCTATCACATATACAGGCACATTTCGTATACTTACATAATTGATGAAGCATTCACCCTAAATTGGAATCAACCTTTTCTAGTGTTATCATTTAGTCAGCATTGCAATTCTTGTTTAATATTCTTGGTTTTGTCTGTTTTAAATTCGTAAGATGTAATGCCATTATTTCTAAAATCCGTCCTATATTTTCGTTTATATTATAGGTTATGAATATCATTTTGAAGCTTATTTAAGCTACCCGCCCTCTCATTAAAACAATGTTTGAGTGTGCTAACAAACAATGCTAAATAAATCCTATCAAGTTAAAAAGAACTCAGATAAAATACAAATAACTTTTCTGTCTAAACATTTTGAGGTCTAATGACTGTTTAATTAAATCGGATAAACTATAAAATAATTTTGTGTGTGGTTCAAGTGAATCATAGTAAATGAAATTGATGAAACGTATATCCCATTTCTCTCTATTCTTTAAGGCCATTTATTTTTCATAAAATCATCATAGCGTTCAAATTATAAATTGGTAAAATTGGTATCTACTGTTAACATATTAAGCCACATCATTTTGACCATCTATACATTTTTTGAAATCACTGTATTAAATTGGGGATTTGCATTTTATTTAATAATTAACTTATGTGCTATTATTATGTAATTTCTTAAATGCAAATCAGCGCTCATAATCAGGTGAATCCCAACATTCTGTTAGTTTATATGTAAATAGATTCGCGACTGTGTATTAAATTATATAACTATTTGTTTATTCATTTTCTCATAATTAATATTAATAAATTATTAACCATATAATTAGTATTTAATTCTGCTTTGTCTCTTGATTTATGCATACACATCATTAATTAGATTGCGTTATATAGAACTCATTTCCAGTGACCTGAGATTTTTTAATGAATTTTGATGAAAAGTATAAATTATAATCTTAAGCTGTTTTATCTTGTCGAGAGGGGGGGGGGATTGGAATCTAGTAGTATCATCTTTCCCTGTAGATATCTTGTTTCTCCACTGTGGCTCTGGGACAGGAATGAATAAAATTCCATCTATTATCATCAAAAATGTTGTTTGTAATGTTATAGATCTGGAAAATGGACAATAGGGCAGAGTTCATGATTGTTCCTGACTTATGTATCTTGCACATGATTGGACTTGCAGTACTTTTGCCTAGACGCTAGCTTTTGTTAGATGAACATACAATTCTGACCTGTACAATATATATGCATATATAATATTACAAATCGATGTTTGTAATTTGTGTGATGAGTTTATTATATTAGAATTAATTTATATACATATATAATTAGTGTCAATTATTTTATTTGTAACTTTTGTTATCTCTGCTAGTATATATAATTGAAATGTTCTCTAGCTTTAGTATATAACAACTCAATTAGCATAAAAAACAATATTGTATTTATATCTTTCTCTAAGGTGTAAGGTCAATATCATTCCTTATGCTAATTAAATTTTCATCTACTGAAGCTAGAGATCCATTGAATTACCTATACTAGTAGTGACATTACAAGTTGCTTCTAACATATTACAAATAAAATAATAGATACTATACATATAATATATATGACTTATTTTTATCATTTGATTTATTTTTCGAATGATATAAAAATTCATTCCTTTTAAGCTGGTGTTTGAGATACTTCTTTATATATGGAAAAAAGAAAGGTACAGGATACTGTAATTCCTTATTCTGATTGAGTTGTCATATACTAAAGCTAGAAGGCATTTCAATTATTTATATTAGCAATTATATTGGCAGTTATTTATATATATATATATGATAAACAAAAATGCAAGTTAAAAAACTTGCTAACGCTTGTATTTATGTCCACAGATGGCGTTCTACCAAAAACGCCGATCAAGCGTATGTTTTGTTTATATAAACGTCAGAGTAGTTAGTATTCACTATCTCTAGTTAGAGATAGTGAATACTAACTACTCTGACGTTTATGTAAACAAAACATACGCTTGATCGGCATTTTTGGTAGAACGCCATCTGTGGACATATATATATATATATTGTAACCAGAATGACGATTGAATGATGTTCCTTTTTATTTATATATAATACAGATTCTTAAATTCAAAATCATCCACCTTCCATTACCACAAACAAAGAGAACATATGGATCTGTAACCATGTGGATATTGCTCCAGGTTATCTTTCCTGGTCAAATGTCTCTCGTCTCTCGACTGCTGTAATTATTAAAGAATTACAGTGCTTGGATAATTTATAAATTAAATGGGATCAAGAACACTGCACCACCAGCCTCACATGTTACTTAGTACTCAAAATGGAGTAATAATTATAACCCAAACCCCTCCGGATATATTAACTGTCTGGAATGGTGAAGAATGAGACAAAACAGATAAAATAATTAAGGAATATTTAATATAATAAATAAACAACAAAAAAAGAAATCAATTAAAATATTTACATACAATTAAAAAAAAATCATTGGATATAATGCTACGATTAAATGTATGGTTTAAATCCTATAAATGATTATAATCTACAAAAATAAATTATCCATTTATAGTCATCATTCCAATTATTAGAAAGAGTTTATTTATTGTCTATATCATTAATATCTAAAATTTGCAATTGCTTTAAATCAAATGTATGTGCACATATGTTCTATGTAGGTGTGATATGTAATTTACCTAGGTTTTTTTTCATCTCTGATATGAGTTAAGGCCCTGCTGACCACGTGAAATTCCTCCACTTCTTTAGCAGGGAATGGTCAGTTTTAGATTGGACTTGGTTTGTGGAATTTCTTCTTATTCATAGTGACTTCTCCATACTAGGACATCAAGGGCATGACAGGCGGGTCATCAGGCAGGTGCTACATCGGTAGTTGTTACATGGCAAAGGTGACTGTTCAAGCATGGTGGGTCTGAATCAGCCAGCGATCGAGATGGCCCTTAGCCACACATTCTTGAAGCTTCACTTATGTTGTAAATCATTTTCCTGTTCATAGTGTTCAGTTTCTACATTGAGGTCCTTCCACTCAGCTTCTGGGTTTTTTCTTTTAAAAATTTAAAGAATTTTCATTTCTGCTTTCTACTCTATTGTAATCTGCTTATTATCAGAGCAGTGTCCTCACTGAAGTCTCTACATGAACTCTCCTTTTAGAATTAATAATTTAATAACTTTCCAAATTCTTTCATTATCTTGATCCTTTTGTTTGTAGCTTTCCGTTCACACCTTTCACTTTAAGATGCCTTTAGCGACTTATACAAATTTACTTTTTCATACAATTTTGTAGCAATCTTTTACATATATTTCTTATTTATTTTATTTTCCTTTTAATAAAATTATTTTCATTTGACATGCATTAAACATTGCTGTCTTTATACATACTTTCACACATGCATTTTGTTTTTTTGTCAAAATGTGTACTTTTATGGAATAGATCTTTTGTCATGTTTTAAATTCTATTTTAATCTTATTTAAACTCTTCAAATTTTTACTTTTTTCTTATAAATCATTTTTTAGTTTCTATTTCGTTCATATTTCCTTTCTCATTTTTGATTCTAAGCCAAATATATGATTTCAATATTTTCTAACTTTACCTCTTATATTTTCAAAATATACACTTTGGAGGGTAAAAGATAAAAATCTTGTTTGACTCTCTTTTATTTCATTACGGTAATTAATTATGACATTTTCCTTCCTCATTAGCTTAATTCTTTTATTTATTTGTATTTTTTTTTTTATTTCGAAAAGAAAACTACAATATTTAATATTGTTTAATATTAAATATATACATGTGTGATCGCAATATGTGCGATATATATATATATATATATATATATATATGTGTGTGTCTTCATATGAATATTTTTATGGGTTACAGATATAAAAGATATATTTTGTGGGTTCATCCAAGTAAGATTTTAATTAGATATTCTAATAATTTGAATTGATTACACACACACATATATACACCTTTACCCCGCTTAGCGATGGCAATTGGTTCTCCAAAACTCATCATTAAGCAAGAATATCATAGACAAAATACGTAATTATAATGGGGGTCTATGGGAAAAAAATTGATCGGTTCCAGTGATGTAAAATATCCACATTGATTTCCAAGCTCAATGATTTTCTTGATTTTTTCATGACAATGATGACTAAATATGGTATCTAAAAAGAAAAGTTTTATATCACTAGGAAAAAAAATGCATATTTTCACTTTAAAAAGTACAGAACAGCAATGAAATTAAATTTGAATTTAAAAGTTTTTATATTCTTCCACGGAAGTTTTTTATCGTAATGGAAAAAAATCTATACTGAAGTGCTTTTTTTAAAAAATTGTATTACAGTATATATTACTACTATATATTTATTTTATTACTTATGTGAAATTATTCAAATTAAAAAACAATGTTTAATTATTAATTATTTAATTGAACATATAGAAAAAAAAATCAACTTATTTTCAAAGTAAAAAATCTAACTTCTAATTTTTTAAAACATACAGATAGGTTTATTTTTCTTACTGTATATTTTTAGTAATGTAATAATGCCCCCCCCCCCCGTTTGAGTAGAAAGATTTTTAATTAAATGCAATCTGTTTTTTTTTTAAACTTTTCTAATTCGACATCATTTTAAAATGTTGTTTTTCTTCTGATTTGAAACATCTTAAGTGTAAACAACATATTTATTAACAAAGTTACAAAATCAATAATTATTTTACATAATTATCCAGGTGTTCTAAAAATAATATATCATATTTAAGAAACACACACCCAGTTTAATATTCATATTTAGTGTTTTCCTGTAAGTTTGTGATAATGGTATTTTATTTGTCTTGTACTGTATTTATATATTGGAGTATTTGTATACAGTATTATCAACAAATTAAAAATCCTCCTTTTTCTTTTCAAAAACCTTATTTTCTTATCTCAATACTGAACATATGGGAGGGGGTTTTTGTCGGGGGGAAAAAGAAAAAAAAAAAAAGAAAAAAGAAAAAAACACGGAAGAGTTCTGGTTTTTTCTTTTTGTTTATTTTTAAAAATTTCATGTTTTATTTGTTTTTAGTTGCAGAGAGTGGGCGGTTTGAAAAGAAACTTCTTCCCTATTTACCTCTAATATAACTTTACAAATCCATATAGCTTCCCGACTTAATTTTACTTTATATCTAACGTTATTTAATGGGGATAGATCGACCAGTTCCAGGCAAAACTTCAAATAAACAATAAATAAAATTATTTGAATGAGGATATATAAATATATTATAATTTGTTTATAAAGTGAATAAATATTTGATTTATATTTTTTATTTATATATTTTGTAAATTAAAATATATAAAAAATATTTATAATAAATTTAATTTAAATTTAATAAATATTTAATATTATGAAATATTTTATAGATGTATATATATAAATTAATTATAAATTTATTATAGGAATTCTTTTATAAAATTAAATTTATAATTTTAATTTTATTAATTTATTTTAATTTTCTTATTTTTAAGTATTCGTTGAATTCCAGCTTTTGGAAGTGATGTTTTGGAGGTGGATTTTCTTTTATAATCTTGATTTTAAATAGTGAGGGGGGCATTTAGAAATCAAGTTGAAAAAGAATTTTAATATTTTTCTTTTATATTATAAATTCACTGAAAAATTTTGTTTTCGTTTGGTGAGGATCTTCCATTTGTATATTTTTTTTTTATCTTTTATTGTTTAATTAAAATTTTTAAAAATTAAAAATATTTATTTATAGATTAATTAATTAATATGTTTTTATTTAAAATTTTTATAAATTTTTTTATAAAAAATTAAATATTTTTTTTATTTATAAAATTAAGTTAATTTGGAATTTTTAATTTATTTGATTTTTTTTTATCATATATATACTGTATTTATATAATACAAAACTCCGTTTCAACTGTTTATCTTCATACAGTCATTTTCAAGGATATCTCTCTTCCACTGCTATATTTTATTACTCTTTTTTTACATTATTTAATTACAAATCAATGTTGAAACGTTGGAGTTTTTGTATTATATAAATATATATACTGTATATGTTCAGTATTGAGATAAGAAAATAATGTTTTTGAAAAGAAAAAGGAGAAGGATTTTTAATTTGTTGATATTATTGTAGAACTTATATACATATTTTAAAAGAAAAAGTGGATGAATATTTTCTGTGTTATTTATTATATATGATGTATACAGTATTATAGATAAAGTAATTATAGATATTTTAAGGGTTTTATGAATAAAATATTGTATGTGTATACAATTACAGCAAAGTCATTACCTGTATACATATTACAATAATATATTTTTTGCTTTTGGGTATAATATAGCTATCTCTGACATCATCAGTGACGAAAAATTCAAGATGGCTGCCAAAATTTTTTTTTTTAATTTTTCCTGATCGTTATAGCGAATAATCAATTGTACATTGAAGTAGTGGGTACAAATTGATGATGATCGCTATTGTGAAATATCGATAAGTAGACAATCACTAATCGGGGTAAAGGTGTATATATATATATTGTATAAAACTACTAAACATTACATGATCACCATTCTTTATGCTTTCACAATCTGTTTACACAGAGGCTAAACTCTCCATACAGGAACACCACTCAGTGCAAGCCAGAATAATCAATGGATGCAAGAAGGTGTGTACATAAAATCCCCATCTAATGCCTACTCATCCAATATCCCCAGACTAGTTTCTAGTTATGGATTTCATCAGTGAGGAGCCTTGGATTTGAAAGCATTGCACCTAGATTGTAACCTTACATTTTCCTAGGGAAATTGATAAAAATAGCTATAATCTGTAAAAAATATTATTGGCTTTCTTTTAGTGTTAAATTAAGCAAATCAATCACTATTATTGATATAATGACAGGTGAGATGTTTAAAACTCAATTTATAAAGTCTACCTATATAATACTATCTATTCTAATAGAGTAATAGAAAATTACCTAAAATGTTTTCCAACAAGATTTTATTAATCAATGTATACCAAAAATATGTTCATTTCATTTTTTTTTTCAAAAAGCGCAGTTGATTTTTTTTTTATATGTACAAACAGAAATCACCCACACACATAAATTTAATATTAGTGGAAAATATGCAAAATAGAAGATATTAGATCAACTACAATATAACATAATATTTAAAGTATTAATTTGATAATTATATCGAGAATTATACTGCCAATATTACATTCAGGTAGAATAACAAAATTTAACATTGCTTTAAACGTGTAAATAAATGTGCGTGCAAGAAAGCTTTGCATTTAAAAACTTAGTTTAGAAAGTTGTTAGTGTAAAATAATTAAATGAAATTTGTTTTATTGATTATTAAAATTCAATTAATAATTTATTATAAAATAAATTTATTATAAAATTTTGAGAATTTTACAATATAATTAAAAATTTTTTATTGTATAATATTTGGATGTTATAAATTATTTATATATAAAATAAACAATTTCACATTTTAGTTGTACAGTAATAATCTAAACTGAAATACAATAGTAAATTTTTAATACTACTAAAATTGTAATATTTTAATCTCCATTTAATGAAATCTCTTAAAAGTCGCACTTTTGTAAATCCCAGACATTCAAGTTTATTTGTTATTGATTACAGCAGAACAGATTTTATCTATAAAATCTTGAAACACAAAGAACTCTGGATAATATAGATTAGACAACTTCCATTTTTCTCCATTTTTTTTATTTCATAAATAATTTCATATAAATAAGGATACAATAAAAGACATATAACTCCCAAGATGTATTTCGTGCTAAATCAGCACTCATCAATTGGGCCAACTCTGGATAATATTGAATGATATTGCAGACCACATGATAAAAATCTATAAATATCATTCCAGTCAAAATTTAATCAATGTTTACTAAATTGCAATATATCAAATACTATATCCAATTAAATTTTTTAATTAGCCAACTTTTTCATCATCTCCAACATGAAAGAGTAGAAGAACCTACTGGGCATTTTGCCTACCTGACAAAATATTTTCTTCTCATTATCCTAAACGGATAAATTACAACAACAATAAGGATTATCATCAAATATTATTTAAAATGAAATCAAATTTAAATGTTTTAAGTCACCAATGGAATTTATAAAATCGCTTATACAATGTTGTTGCATATAAAATATTTTCAGCAATCATTTGTCTCTTTTATTCAAAGTCAGAATAATTTACTTGAAGTAGCCTTGACTTCCTCTCCTTAGGATTAAGTGAATGTTAGCAGTTTTGTATCAAACTATGAATTAACATTTAATATATAATTGTTCATCTATGAAAGCTGTTTAAATCTTAATGAAGATTAATGAAAGTAATTCAAGACAATGGATTAGTTATTCTCTGATAGCTCTCATAAGTTAATAAAAGAACTTGAACTATAGTTGGGAATTCAATTTTCCTGATTAATGGATTATCAAACCATTGCATTTACTGTATATGATAAACACCAACAATGAAGACATTATTCACTTATAGTTTTCTAAAGAATTAACTTGCTTCAGAACTACAGTTCTATAACTACACAATATGACAGACATCATAATGTGTTAAACTTTTTTTTTTAAAGAATTGTTACAAGTATCTAAACTGAAATGTGAGTAATAATGTTAATTTATTACAAATCTTTGCAAAACCATTCTGTTAACATGTGATTCAAATCTTAACTTCCTAATGGATTATTCCATCATGTATATTTATTGTTAAGTATATCTTATTAAAATTATTACTAATAAAATTTCAATAATACATGGATGTTCCTTCAAAAACATGTTACACCTAAATAAAATGTTTTGACTGTGCAGGGAGTTTGGGAGAATGACCTGTTAAAAGTGATTGCTTACTGAATTTTATTCTTAGATTATGGAATTTTTTTATAGTTATTATTATTGTAATTATAATGTGAATGAAGTTTTCAAGAGATTGCTGGTGTATTAGAAGATACAGATAGATACCTTATATTATTAACATATATAAGCGATTTAACCCACTGAAGAAGAAGCTGTCATTAGTAACCAAAAACAATTAAATCATATTAATCTAGGCCTAGTACTTTCAAGGTTTTCCCTCATATGCATGGCCAAAATAGGTTTTAAACCATTGCTGTAATGTTACTAAATAATAATGTATGCAAATGCGTATGCTAATTAATTTGTCCATTTTCTTGAAATAGCAAAACATGTGTCATGTCTATTGATGGCATTGTTATCACTGATAATAAAATACGCCTCCTTGAATTTTCTTTTACAATCATTGGCTTTGGAGCACACTATCTTGGGGTTGCAGTTTTAATTAGATTTGAGTATAAATGCACTATCTGTTGTTATATTTTATGTTAGAGTTAGGTTGCATTAAGTTAAATCAGTATATAAACTCAATAAAAGTGTTATATTTAACTTATTTTATGTTTTATTTGTTCTTGCTTTTATTCACATGTTATTCACTAATAAAATGTCATAAGTAGATAGTTGAATCACAATGGAATATTATCTTCATTGTGCCTGGTAAATATTATATAGAATTTGATGGTTTACTATACCATGCAGCAAAGCATTCTTGTGGTATCAATAACTCTAAATATTTATTGGCTGTTGAAGTTTGATCATAACTAAATATTGAAACTTTAATTTATAATATAACCTAATCAAAGTAGAAAGTCATGCCATTAAGAGATGCAATAGTAAGATTTCATAAAGTTTTGTACTTGTACAGTATTGATATGACTAATAGGTGAACAATTTTCTTGCTCCTAAAAAAGTAAGCAACTCAATTGATTTTAGAAATGAGGTTGCTAGTGGACTAATTGTCACTGCAAAGAAAGAATGACGACATTGTAATACATTACTATCCATTTATAATTAATGGTAGTCATTGAATGAAGAGTGTGTGACTCACTATGATAGAATGTTTTGTATTTGCATTAATTTATTGGCCATATACACAAGCCTAACCCAAGGGTAAGAGAAAAAGTAATAGTATTTGCAATTATTTGCAGTGAACTTTTGAAATTATAAGCATGTTTATTGTTTGATAATTTTTGTTGTTTTATTTTATATAATTCTTATTAATAATAAAATAGTTGTTATATTTATAATACAGTTATAAGTCATTAATGAAATCATCATCTTTGTGACATTATCAAAATAAAAAAGGTCATACCTCCACTTTATTAAATTAACTTTATTAAATCCATTTGCATAACTAATTTTCATCTCTAATTTTGTAATGCAAAATTCAGTAAGGTGTGATAGGATACAAAAAAATCCCTTTGATATATTGACTATACCTGGGATAAGTTAATTATAATTTTATATTTTGTTAAATGAATAATTTAATTAGATTTAGTTAAGAAACGTGAGAAAATTAATTGATTTAATCTTTCCTTTAATTTCGGAACGAGAGAGTTAACTGCTAGACATATCTGAATAAACACACTCGGTTATTTTAGAGGAAGTTTTTATTCATTATACATTGCAATACGGTTTGTGCACATAAGAACACGTTAACTTTATTTTAGTAAATCCATAAATGTACCTTAAGGTATTTAATGATTATGGTAATTATACATATCACTATTTTATAGAACAATTATTTATTATTGTTATTAGAGGGATAAAATATATATATGTTTATTTTAGTTTACTTTCCTTAAAGTTACACTCAATCTCCGATGCATTCCACACAAACACACTCATCTCAACTAATTATCCTTTGCTCCTATGACTTGAGTTTTCATTTACTATATATAGATATTCCACAAGGAAGCATAAATAAATAATATAGTAATAAACTTTAAAAATAGCCTGTAATACGTATTGATGTTCTTATATTTACTGTTTAATTAGAAGGGATTTGAACTCAGACTTTCAAACTCCCTATAGCTATTCATCCCATCTTAAATAAGTTGTAGGAAGCTTGAAATCTGAGTTCAAATTCTTTCTAATTACTTTAAGTTCAGTATAGACAATATACTTGTATTTAAATATTAGTATGTTTAAATATTTTTTATTTATATACTAAAATAATACAAATTAAATCTACAAAAATTCTTAACATTGTCAAATCAAAATTAATGGGGGAAATAATTGCAATTTTAAATAAATAATGTATTCGTTAAATAAAATAAATAATGTATTTTTTTAATTCTGTTAATTATTAATAAAAACTTGTATAGAATCAAAAAACTATTGAATCAAAAATCCAAGAATTAAAAAAATATTCTCTGAAAATAAGATATGGGGATTTAATTAAATAGACAAAATTAAATTTTTGACTAATCAAAAAAAAAAAAAAAAATTAATAAAATAAATACAAAAAACACAATTGATGGATAAAAATATTATTTAGTAGGCATATAGTTTTAACTGAACTTTGAAAATGACTATAGGATATGATTGAAACATAAACAAAAATATATAATGATATATTAATAAGGAAAAGAAGTTTGGATCATATATTAAAAAAAATTATAAAGAAAAGTGTGCAGATGATTATTTATACTAAAATTAAATCCTAAAGCTATTCAAAAGCATGGAAAAATAATTTTCAAACTTACTTAGTATTTTTGGAAGAAAGTATTTAATTTATAAATGATTTCATATATTTGAAATCATAGTCATTTTGAAAAGCCAGGATAAGAAGAATATGAAATATAATCCATAGAAATTTTATTTAAATAAAAAAAATCTTAACTTCATACTTCTTTTCGATATAATTCACTGTGCTGCTTTTTTTCTCAGAACAATAAAAGCTTCTTAGGAAAATGGGAAAAAATTCATAAGATTATATAAAGAAAAAGACATATTGTAAAATAAGCACTCAGAAGTAAATATACAGACTTTTTGAATGTATTACTATTTAATAAAAATATCTGTAAGATAAATTTCTGAATATATACTATTATATTCCAAATGGGAAAGTATTTATAAATGTAATGATGATGATGATGATGAGACAATGATGATAATGATGATATTATTATTTTTTCAACACAAATATACACACACAACCACATTTTAATGAGTATAAGCATCCAATTCCAAAGAAAAAGAATAAAAGTTGTCTCTAGAAAATGTGTTTCTCTATGACTATGAGATGTGGTGAACCACAAATCTATCCACCTATAGCACATATTGCTCCATTTGCTTTTTGACATTTTATAATGTCTTAATTTTGTCAGCAGAAAACTTTTCTTTCTGAAATATTTCAGCTCCATGTTTAACTATATATAGTCTTTCCCAATATATTCTGTTCTCTGACATAACTTCCCATTGGAAACAATTGACATTGCACTTCTTTGGAATGTCTTTGAGTTAATCATTATAATGCACATAGGATCTATATTTTCCATAAAATACTATGTTTAAGTTTATCATAAAACCCTTTTTAGAAAATCTTGCATTATTCATTTGTAGTACAAGTTTAATTCAATGAAGGTGTGATTTTATAATAGTGGACTTTATTTATATTATCACTTTCAGTATGTTGAAGAATATATTGATTGATATTATGATCATGCTGTTATACTTTTCAAATTTTAGCAGAACATCCTTAAATGAAACTTTTTTAATGCCTTTGTATTATGTCAATAGATTGTCTATGTCTGACTTCCACATTATAAATTAAGCAAAATCACAACTTTGTATATAATTAACTTATAGTAGTTATTTTTCTGTGATAAAATATACTACCTTCAAGTTGTTAAAAGCCACATCATCACATGAAATATTTTAATTTGATATCTAATCCACATTTCTATTTATAAAACTATCAAGATAATTAAAGAGATTTATGTTTTCAAGTTAATAATTATCCAGGGTAAACTTAGGATTTTTCTTGTAGCACTTTTATTACATATTAATTATTAAACCATAGTCTTTATATGGTGCATTGTAAATGTTAAGTACATCATATAAATTATCTTATATTAGAACAAATTGCACAGTTCTGTAAATTCAGAATTCAAAAATAAATTATTCTTTTCATTTTTAACAGATTCAAATAAAAATTTCTCCTTCAACCCTGCATTGAATCTTAATTCCTGTTTTATTACTCAGCTTATAAACATTCCATAGACCATTGACATAAAAATTGAAAACAATATTGGAGAAAATACACATCCTTGTTTAACACCACTTTTTATTTCAAATGTATCAGATTTTTTACCTCTAGTAATAATCCTCTCATTCTATTATGTAAAAGCTGTAATATTTGCGCGGAAGCAAATTAACCTCTGATTATGTGCACAGAATAAAATTAGCTAATTTTAAGCAATACCATAAACTTATTCAATTAATTGAGTCAAATTCTATAATTAAATCATATATATATATATTATAATGGTATAGGGTTCTGGATGGCCGAAATGATGATGGTTGTACCTGGGGTGATGGCATATTCATCATCAACCCTAGTCAACAGTTAAGGTTTCAAATATATATGAGATTTAAAATATATTAAAGTGAGAAGATATTAAGTAATGTTTAATAATCAAAAATATATAAGTATAAGATATAGTCAAAAGAACATAAGATCATAGGATCTCTCAGAGATTAGCAAGCTAGACCAGTTAGTTAGAAGAGATCAGTTACTTCTCAGAGCCACTATGATTAACTATACATCAACAAGAATTATCAATATAAAAGTAAAAATCAATATAAGTAATGTTCATCATTATGAGTGATTAAACACGAACAATAAATCAACAGTGAATCTAGTGAGTGGATTGGAAAGGGTCTTCTGTAGATCAGGCTAACTATTGAGCCATTGCCAGCTTAGGGCAATTATTTAAAAATAATTTGGAGGCACACACTAAGTGCTCATTTATCAGAATAGAGAATAATAAAAAAATCAGAAAAACAACAATGCTAGGACATTAAAATAGGCTGATCATCATCAATGCTCTGGTCACTTGTACTGAACAACTATAAACTTAACTTCTCATAAGACTAAACTAAATAAAATATAGTGCATGCACTTTAAAGAGTATTCTCTTTTTCACTGACCAGAATGATGATTGATCATCTCTGGCTGCCCAAAAGCACTAATATACATACTCATTTATATATCAGCAAATATACACAAATTTAGCTCAGAAGAACACAAATTTTATTACTGTATGTGACCAAGAAATGGTGGAAATATATTCTAAAATATTTAGAACCACTGGAATAATTTTTATAATTGAACACAAGTTTATTAACAATAAAAATAATGATATTAATGTCTAGAATAAGACTATGCATATCAATTAAGCCTTCTGATTTTGATTAACATACAATAAAACCAAATAATCACATTGTGATTTACATATATGTGATTTACAAGTTACTATACACAACCAAGTTATTACATTATGATTTACATGTGTAATACATTTAGGTTTACTTAAAACCCATTCAGCACATAGGCATCTGGCTTGATATAAAATGAACATGTTTAAATTGACATTTAATAATAAAATAAGATTAATATTTACACATAAGTGTCTTGCTGACACTTCTTGATATATATGCATGCAGACATATGGTGTGGCACAATAATTTCTAAACATCTTTGAATCATTATATAAAATACAATAAATGATTAAAATTTATCCATATGTATTTTTAATTCAATTTATTATATTGTGGTTTTCATACCTCTTAAGGGGTTCATTTACATCGCATATATGTATATGATCTGTGCACATATGTGCAGTGCAACAATTGATTAATTAAATAAATGACTTCATTTTCTATCATATTTGATAATAGCAAAAATTCATTAATTTTCATAATAACTAATTCTATTTTGAATATATATAAAATTCAGATATATACATGTGTATCAATAATAAAATTTTAAAAATCAATTTATCAAATTCTATTACTTTCTTATATATTTTTTGAAAGTTTATAAAAGTTATTTTCTTATTAAAAATAAAATCAGGTTTTAATTAATTATAATGCTTTTAGATTTCTTCCTTTTTTCAAAAATAAAATCAACCTTTAACATCCTATGTTAAGTAATTATTACATTTTTAAAATAATATAGAGTCAACTTTAAAATTAATACAGCAGGTGTATATATATATATATATATATATATATATATATATATATATATATATATATATATATATATATATATATATATATATATATAT